>PVKM010000321.1:0-117204 GCA_004027735.1 Carollia perspicillata | reverse complement strand
TATATATATATAATATACACATAAATTATATATTATATATAAATTATATATAACATATAATAAATCACATATGAATGGCAACTGAAACCATGTCATTTATAAGATAACAAATGGAAAGAGCATAAAAAGAAAAAAATGTGGCTAAGATGAACCCTGGTGCCAAAGGGACAGAGAAGTAGGAACCAGAAAAATATAAGGAATGCTGGCAACCAAAGGAAGAGATCCTGTTTCAGGAAAGGTGTACACAGTAGATGCTGCGGAAGATCCATAAGATAGTGCTGGAAACTGAAGTTAGTAAGATAAACTACGTCGCTGGCAATCAGGAGCCTCGTTCTGATATAGTGGGGGTGGAGAAGCCCAGTGAGCCGACAGGGAAAGTGAGAGCCCACCACTCGACCAAGAGACGGCAACGCAGCAGAACGTGGACAACCGGGTTTCATTGAAGCTGGACTGGGATTAGGAGTTGTTCCTTGTAATTTTTGTAATATGTATGGGTACTTGTGTGCATGTTCAAGATAGGACAGATGATCAAGGACTGACTTGCTAAAAGGTCTGTGCGTGTTTTGTTTTTCATCAAAAAAGTTTATTTGAAAAAGGCCAATGAGTTGAAACCTATACAATTATATTAACCAATGTCACCCCAGTTAATTACAGAAAATGTCTTTACAAAGAATGCCAATGGGAAGGAGGACAATATAAGAAGCTGGAGAAAAGATATAGGAAAGACATAAAGAAGAGAAAAGCTATAATGGAGGGTTTTCCTTTCTTGAACTTTAAATAAATTTCTTTTGTCAGCATTACAGTTTGACATTATTCTGTTTCACTCACGTTGCTTCTGTCATATTCTCAACCATGGTTTTCTAGTTAGGAGTCTGCAGGAGAATGCTCATTAGAGCACTTAACAGCGGGGCCCAGAGGAGCCACTGTATTATTCCTATTGGGCATTCAGTTCTCGTTCATGTGGGAAACCAAAATGCACAGCAGTTTGTACATATTTCTACCAGCCTACTCTCCATGGTTTACAAAACAAAAGGGTGTTCACGCAAATGAAATACTCATTCATTCTACATACTTGTTAATGTTGATAAGAAGTTTCGTTTTTTAAAAATGCCAATTGTAAGAATTATGGATCTCTGAATCTAGAACTTTCACTATGCCCAGACCACAAAAGCCTAGTAGTAGATTTCTGTGTGAGAAGGAGGTTTCCTTTAGCAGGGACAAATAACTGGACATTTTAGATATAAAGGTGAGTCTCTTAGACTATGCTTCCAAAATATTCATGGAAAAGTGTCAGCCCTTAGAAATTGCACTGGTAGAAGACATGCCTAGGAGGAAAACAGTTGAGATCCAGGCAGGAGTACAAGGGCTGGAAAACAAAATGAAGGATGAGTGAGTAAATGGTGTTTCAATGGGCCTTCAGGTATCTTCTGAGACAACCTCCCTTAGGTCAATTCAGAAACTGAGACAGAAGGGCAGTAGCGACATGTGAGTCAGGGGATGAATGAATACATACATACATACATTCATACATATGTGCATTCATACGCACATGGCATTGGCTTAATTTTCCCTTCATGATCTAGGTCACAATGCAGTACTATTTTTAGCTTGACAGGTCTATGTCACAGTAGCTGAAAAAAAGCCAGCTACCAAAATACAAGAAACTGAAATACAAGAAGAGAGGTCATAGGATAATGATGGCAAAAGAGACAGGGAAAATTTTCTTAAGTAAACCAAATAGTGTAGACTCTCTTGGCGTCTGTGCAAGAAGAAAATAATAATATTCACAAATATATACAAAACACTATGCAGTCTTTATTTAAATCACAGTGAAGACCTTTAAAATACCAAGCCTATTAATGGTTAAGGTTCCCTGTCTGTGCCTTAATGATTCCTCAATCTCTCAGTCTTACACCAGGCTGCCTACTTGAGCATTAAGCCCAGAAACTCTATAAAAGTCACTGCAATTCACTCTTTTTTCTCCAGTGCTACACATCCAAGTCATTGGTTTCTGATAGGTCCTGCCTTTCCAGCTTAGTTCTCTGCCCTTCCTCCCTCCCACTTGGAAGTGGAAACCTAAGTGTGTAATCAAAGAAACTGGAGAACTTCTATAACGTACTAAGCAATATGTAATAAAGCCCTCAAAAGAAGCTTGTCTATAACCTTCAGCAGTTGCTTTAGGTCCTCGTAGTGTTCAGAACTACGAATCAGAACATTCTGTGCATTCGGATGACAGGGGCATCTCAGCCCTGTGACAAATCTGTTTCTACTCACTTGGGTCCCTCACCCTTCTTCATTCAGAGAGTAGAGCCGGTTGGGAGTTTTCTCTTTTGAAAATCCCGGGGGGTGGGAGGAATCCTTATTATCATTTCTAAGATAAATGTCAGCAGAAGTGAGAGATATGAGGGAGATGGAGAAGGCATTGTGAAGAGAAAAGAGTTGCATAATCACAAAAGATCAACAGTTAGAAAAAAATACGATATAATTAAAAATTTAGATGAGATGTGAATGCAGAATAAATGTATGATCTGAAAGGTGTGGGAATGACTGGGGAAAACTTTCAATAACATGTAAGCAGAAATTCTCAACACTTGCTGTGTTGAGAGGTAAAGAACATCAAAAGGGGCAGTGCAGGCTGAATCTGAAAAGCAAAACCATAAGGGATGATTAGAATAAGAGACTTATTATAGACACTTGACGACCATATTCAACTATGAGAGTTGTTAAGGCAGCATTGGTTCAACTGTTTCTCCACTTTAACATCTTAAACTGAGCTTGAAGTCACAGAGCAGGCAGTCAGAAGAAAAAGTGAACCCATGTTGGTTCCTTCTCACTTCCAAGTCTCCAGTTCACTGCATTGGGGCCCTGCAGAAAAAGCTGGTGCCTTCCTGGTGAAGCTACACTCACACCTGTCCCAGACCACAAAGAAAACTGAGTAAGAGCTCCTGTGGGAGCTACAGAGGCATGGGCCCTGTTGCTGCCCTCACCAGCAAGGTGAGCCAAGAGAGCTGCAAAAACATCCGAGAGCCACAGCAGGGCCTGATCTACACACAGGTCTGAAGAACAGACATGGCTTCTGTTCACTGCTGCTCACCTGGTGAAACTTTCTCTCGTGGCCAAGCTATTCAGAGACATGTAGGGAACTGAATTCAGGAGAACACCGGCCAACTTAATCAAATTGAAACACTACAAAGAAGATGTTGATACAGGGTAGCAACTTTGTGTTCGGGTCTATGGCTTGATTTATTATGAACAAAATCAGATCTTCCTTGCGTGCAGGCTCCAAGTACCCTTGTATTGACCGACACCACCTGAGCGAAGCCCTGCTGAATTGTGGAGAAGTCTAAGAAACAAGGAGCTTTGGAGAGTCTGACCTTTAAGGGAACTATAGAACCATGACTTTCATAGTTTAATAAGCAGGAATCTCAATTACTGAAAACAATCAGCCATTTTTTTTACATTTACACATATCAGTACAAATAAGTATTACCAAACAAGGCTGTTTTATGCAGCTACTTAGTTCTGTTGACTCTTCAAGTGTTGTTGAACATTTAAAGAGGTGACCACAGAGACACTTCTAATATGTAGTTAGTACATAATTATCTAAATCAGGTTGTGTCAAACTCATTTTCACTGGGGGCCACATCAGCCTCGCAGTTGCCTTCAAAGGGCTGAAATAATTCTAGGACTGTATAAATGTACCTACTCCTTAACTAGGGGCAAGGAGCTTGGTGCTGCCGTTGGGTAGAAACAAGGTGCCAGGCCAGATAAAACAAGGTGGAGGGCAGGATTTGGCCCGAAGGCCTTGTGTTTGCCTCCTGTGATCTAAATAATGGGAACTGGGAGGCTAGGAAAGCTGCTCTCATTTAGTATTTTTCTAGTGCCTGAAATGTCGTTGCTGACATTTTTTTTCTAAGCGCACTCTACTTTCTGCAACTGTCTACTGAAATATGAATCGGATGATCCAGTAAGTCTTTGAAATTTTCTTAGTAATTAGTTCCTTATATGGGTTTTTTTTTTTCCCAGTAAGGGTAAATAAATCAGAGTTAAAAATCCTAGCCTGTCTGAGAGGAGAAGAGGCATAAGAATCAGATATAATCACACTGAAAGTAAATTTTCCTATGTTCCAAGTTTGCCCTTGGAAATGTGTGTCAACAGTGATTATTCATCACCTTCAGAGTACAGTGGATGAAAATTACAAACATTCAAGAAGACACATTTCCTACCCTCTAGATCCTCATCATACGGTTCGAAGAAAAAGACTTCCCTCCACTGACCTTCATCTGCAATGCCCCCTCTTCCTCGGGCTAACCTTGCATTTCTTTCTGACATAGGGTAAGTTGCAGGTATGGAGTTACTAGGATTATAACAGCATATTAAGTGTTCTTTTATCAGGTGGAAGAATTAGGGTGCCACTTTTCTTCATAGAGTTTGACTTAATTTATATTAATATTGCTGATCATTGATTTCACAAAGAAATTTATCCTAATCAGTTATGCCGAGAGCACAAAAGCCCAGATGGGTAATGTCCAGGTATGAACGAGAGGCAAATAAAGAAAGAGATCTACACACAATGTAAATAGTTTTCACACAGCATTTCATCTTATTGTATTTTTTACTACTGAGTTGGAGCAAGCGCAACTGTGAATCACAGGGAAGCACAACCAAGGTACTCTCAGTTGAGACAATCAACGTTAGCATTTTGGGAAAAATGCCCAACCAGTAGCAGGAGAGGCCTATTTTGAAGTTCAAACTTTCATCCTTTTGTATATTTGAGGAATGTTTGTGAAATGCCTTGTAGGTAACAACTTGGCTTTGCATAGGGACACAAAGATTTACAAACCAGCTCCTGCCTTCTGAAAATATGCAAAAAAAAAAAAAAAAAGGTAAAATAACACAAAATAAAACTTTCCTCAAGTCAATATGTGTCTACACAGTTGTGGCACAAGGGAGGATTTTTATAAAGATTGGCTGAAATTATTATTAGCGGTCAAAACAGGTTCCCCTCAGCACCTACTGAAGTCCCCAAAGGCACTGGAGCATCTTCTTCAAGTATAAGTGCTCATTATTTCATAGGTAGTCTTAACAAGTACAACGGGTATATTACTTGCTTCCTAGACTCTCAGAAGATTGGAGGAGGCCAATTAAACAGAAAGAGGAGCCTGGACAGGCACACAGACAAATAACAAAGGTGGGAAAATCAAAACCTTATAGCAGTGTGGCTGTCTGAAATTATTAAAAGCCCGCATACAATAACAAGGAGATGAGCACAAATACCTATATCATTGAGAAGCTTTTTGGTGTGGAACAAATAGTACTGCATAGCTTAGGAGCCCGCGAAGTAGACGAAGGGGCATATGTAATGGACAAGAGTCAACTAGTATTGGGGTACTAGGCTTCTTTTCACATGTTTATTTCATTCTTTCTTCACAAAGACCCTGCTGAAGTAATTCGTTCTAGTTAACAAATGAGGAAGAGAAGTCTCCAAGTAATCAAGAAACATATTCAACATGAATCATGAATATGAAGTTCAAGATGTTAAATTAATTTAAATATCTAATTTTGATTGCATCTTTGAGTTTCAGAGCTGCTTGGGAACCATTCTGTTGAGGGGATACATGATTGAATATCTGTAAATGGCATTTAAGAGTTTCTGAATGCTCTAATCTTATTAGAGGTAGATACTCTTAATTCAGAGAACAGTTAATAGGGCCAAATTCAAATACATGAAGAAACCAAGACCTCTCTTCAAGAAAGACCTGTCACATGTGTTGCTTGCTGACCTGCTCAAGGTCAGAAATTCCTGCTGATTTCACTCCCAAATCCTTAAGATTCAGCAGAATCCCAAGGAAAGGTTTACTATTCAATCAGCACAATTGAGAAATGGCAGCTTATATTATACTCTGTTTTTTGTTAATTATTCCCATACCCAGTTCCTTAAAGTAATGAAAAGTGATGAGAGTAGAGTCTTTCCTTTTTTTTTTTTTCTTTTTCTTTATTCTCCTCATCAAATCCTCCTTAGTTGCCCCGCAGAGGGATCATTCCAACCATGTCTTCCCATGCCCCACCCTCAGCATGATCATAGGCAAATACTCTCTGTCCCTGGGACTTTTCTGTGCCAGAATAGTTTTGTATGGTGAACCACAGGGAGGAAATCCTCCACATAGCTCATATGAATTGTAAATAATCCTTAAACATTCTCTTTACACCTGCTCCTTTAAAAAGTTAACCCAAAATAATTTATCCCGTTGCTTAACATAACATGATGAAATGGTTCCATTTATATGACTGGGTTTTTAATGGCCCAATTTTATTACACATTGGAATTCAAGTTAATGTGATTGTGTTTCGATCTTCTTTATTTTCATCTTGCACCTACCTACTTCATTTCTGAATATCTTGCAGTGGTATTTCCACTAGTTTGTACTTCATATAAATTCCCTAATAGGCCCTGGAAGGAGGTAGGAACCCCCTCCATATTTTTTATATATTTGTCTTTACAATTAAGAGTATGGACTATGGGGGTCAGAGTGGCCCATGCTGTTTATAAGCTTAAGATCTTAAACAACTTGTCTGACACTTTTAAGCCTTGGGCTTTTCATTCACAGAAAGGTGACAGTATTTATCACATGATTTGACCATACAATTGTATAGCATAACTTACTTAAAGCTTACACTGATCTCTCAATAAAAGAGTTTTGTTAGTTTATTATAACATCATAATTCCATTAATTTATCAGTTTCTAAAATAATAAAGGACTCAAAGGCTTATTGATAATGACAATATTTCAACAGACACTAAAACTCCACTCCTACAACCTCCTATATTAACTAGTAATATGTAGCCCTGATTGCCCAGTAACTTCCGCATTTGCTTTTGAGTTCTGTGTGACCCAGGTGGCTCTCTATTAAAAACTGATGACAGTTCATCTCATGCTTCTTTATTCCATATTTCAGTCTCCCACCTTTCTATCCTCCCAAATGCTGCATGACCTCCTGAAATTAAGATCGCCGCCACAAGACCCAGTGGAGGTGTAAAGAAGATGTTGGTCTTACAGTAAAAACAGGCACTTTGTTTTCAGCTGGCCCTACGTTAGCTCTGTAACCTTAGATAAGACAGTAGCCACTCTGTGTCTCAGTTTCTATAACTTCAGAATGGGGCAAAGAACCCTTGCTTTCCTTGAAGGAAACTTGGAAAGATTGAGTGCAGTAATATTTTCTCTGTGTGTAAAACACACCTGGCCCCCACGAGGATGTCTGAGTGTTAGACATTATATGATACTTTGTGAGCACTCTTTTTCCAAAATGACTCAAGTCTAGGTTCATTTTTTCAGTCTTGGGCTCAGTTATTTTTACTTAACCCATTAACTAGTTAAACGTACTATTACTGTTTATTGGTACTTAATTGATAATAGATATTTACACAACCCGATGAAGCATTTAGATTTTGATGGAAGCCCCGAGGTATAAGATGTAATGCGCAGGGATGAATCTAGTGAACACAGTTGTCTCTGAGATCAAATCGGAAAATCCTGGGAAAGACATTTCCCACATGTTGGACTTTTGGTACTGTGACTTAGTTTTTATCTTCTTCCTTCTATAGACAGGGCTGAGCTCCCGATTGGGTATAAAACCCAAACCATTCTCCCTTGCATTAAACCCTTTGTGTCATTCTCTGTCAACCACGAATAGAAGCAGCGTTTGACTTCATGGTTGTCTATTGTATCATAGATGGAGTAAAAGGCACAGTGCATCATGAATCGGGATGGGGGAGGAAAGTGAGCTTCAAATCTGATTTAATTAACAACAACAACAACAACAAAGGGTTGGCTGCTTGGGAAATGGTACCTTATGGAAAGTTAATTGAAGTGTGTCTAGATGTAGCCTGCTTGGCCACTAGGGGTCAGAATTACACAGCACACTTACAGAACACAGACCACTGGTGGGCCAAAAAAATGGGACCAGAAATCACCATTTGGAAATGGTTTTGAGCATTGTGTGCAGAGAGTACACTGAAAAAGCATCAGCCATATGCCTGCCAGGTCTAATTATATGTTAAAGGGTAAGAACATGCAAGTGGCACATAGACTTGCTCAGGCTATTTTTCCAGTCTTCTTTTTCTCTCTTCCCTCATAAAATACCACTTGGAACTGGATTTGAAAGAGGTTCCCCCCAACTCTAAGGGTCAGATTTGTGACAGGGCAATTTGACATTAAAGAATTTGAAATCTTCTGGGAGAAACAGGATGAAGAGAGCAATATGGTTGTCCTAAGGAAAGCCATGATAAATATATTTATCTTCCTAAAGCAAAACAATAAAACAGCATAGTGAATGAATGAATGAATGAATGAGAAATATCGATGCCTTTTATGTATTTTAAAAGAGTCGTGGATAAAGTACTGTAACTATCTCTTGGCTCATTAGCAGCTTTTCCTGATTACCCTAAAATTTCAAAGAGGTCCATACAATTGTTTTAAGTTACTGTAAATAACAAGACATAAAGACATGAGGCATGTCTGTCTTTCTCATCCTCAATATCTTTTGATTTTATTTTTGGAGAGTGTCCACTCCTGTTCCGCAGGCTTCACTGTGGGCCTGGCTGCCGCCCTCCCGGGTTTCCTCTGTTGCCTCTTGAGCATGCATTGGTTATTCTCTCTCCTCACAAAAAAGCCAGTCACAGAGAGCTCCTGGAAGGCCTAAATGCCTTCCCCTCGTCCTCCTTTCTCTTTTCTGAGGCTTTGTGTAAAAAGTTCCTATTTTGGCATTCGCTTTATCTCCCTTTTGTACTAACAACCAGCAGTTTCCTTTTGCTCTAACTGTACTCAAATAAATCAAGTGGTGTGTCTACTCAAACAGAAAACTTCACAGTCACCAAAAAGTTGTTCAAACATAGATTCAAATCAGCAATTTGGTGAAACGTGTGGTCAGGAAAACACATATGTTATGTAGTCTGTCCTGAAAGTATCCAGCCATGTACTATGAAAAACAGACATTTATTGAAGAAGATACAAGATACAGGAAACATTGTGACGATGACACCTCAGTCTACAGGAAACATTGTACATAGGACAATGACACCTCAGTCCTCTTCAAGTTATGATCTTCTTGAGAAAATCTGGTTTATTCGCAGCGGTTTGAATCATACCATCTAGCAACTGCAGCACAATGTTCCTTCTGCTCTGGTAGCAGGAGCTGCAGAACAAGTTTTGCCGTGACGTGTTTCATGTCAAGATCCTGCGTCAACATCTTGGACACAGTAGTTTTGGGAATCCCCAGATCAGCTTCTAGTTCTCACACTGTCAGTTGCCCATCTATGTTGATTGGAGCCCATACACGTTCAACATTTTCAGGTGTTCTGCTTATTGTTGGTCTTACAGAATGTGGATCACTTTCAACAGATTCTTGACCATCTTTGAAGCATTTGTGTCATACTTTTATTTGAGCTGCACTCATTGCATGGTTTCTGAAAGCTTTCTGAATCATCCGAATAGTTTCTGTGCAGGAATATTCAAGCTTAATGCAAAATTTGATGCATATTCACTGCTCTACTCACTGAGTCGTTTTGAATGTGACATTAGACAGGTAAGAGAACAGGTAAAAAATGTGCTTAAAAATTTGCAATAGAAAAAGAATCTTGAAATTTACAAAGATAAAGAAATAAGCCTAAAAAGGAAAAACAACTCCATAAAAATGGCAATGCATATAAAGGAAATTTATAGGACAAGAAATGCTAAGGCTGGTATTGAAAAAAAAAACATTGATGATTGACAAATAAAAATTAGAACAGCAGTTAAATGTGCTATTAATGATTTTGTATAATTCCAATAACAGAAGAAATAGATGTACATCAAAACTATAATACTCAATAGTTCTTCCCCCAAAGTAACTACTTCTTCAAGTATGAAATTTATTCCTTTGCACATTTATCTATGAAAAATATTATATATAATACATATATATATATAAAAATACATGTGCAGATCAGATGGACTCGTGGATTTTGGACGATGCTGGTTATTCTTATTTTTCTAAGAGGAAAGGCTTTGTTTTTGTCTCTTCCAGGTTATAGATTCCTTTTTATAGGGTGCTTTTTAATTAACCATTCCTTTATTGATAGTTAGGGTCTCCATAATGTTTCACTGTAACACAATGATAAAACAATTATTACACATTACCATTTGAGATAAATTTTTCACCATTAACATTACTAATAAGAGTAAGTAATTGGTGATAGCTATCAAGACATGTATATAGGCAAACAAACACCTTACACTACCAATGGGAGAATAATTAGCAAAAACATTTTTTGAGGGTAACTTAGCAGCATCTAGAAAAGGAAAAAATAGAAGGAAACACACCAAATTTTAAGTGAAATTATTTGTGGGGAAAAGAGTTAGATTACAGAAGACTGAGTACTTTAGAAAGAATTTAAATTTTTACTATATATAATGCCATATTGCTTGAATTTTTATAATTATATATCCCTTTTAAATAAAATTATATTAGAAATAGGAGAATTCCATAAATAAGTACCCTTTAATCTATATATACTATATAGTATATTTTCCTGTTGGAAATTAAAATGTTCATTAGCATATTTAAGCCCTGAGAAGCCCCAAGTTATTCTAATACTATATTGTTTATTCATATAACTCCTACTAATATGCCCATAATTGAGCATTTCTATAAAGCTCTTTAAAAAATCATGCTGATTGCTGAAGAATAGCTATAAGAGAGATCTTCCCAATATTAAATTTGCTCAAAATCAATCATTCTCAAGATTTCCACATGAACCTGAACCTTTAGATTCAAGGGCAAACAATCTCTAAGAGCAAATGGCACTTCTCAGGTTGGCTCCTATAATTCTATGATGAACTCGGTATTTCAGGGCTGTGTATACCCCTAACCACAAGTATGTGGTCCTTCCAGGAAACCATGGAACCCTGGGGCCAGTACAATGAAAATCACTTATTCTAATATGCTTAAAAGTGGCTTGAGTATAAGGCTTTAAGCATGAGCAAGATATAGTATAGTTCCCTCATCTTCTCAAGCTACAGCTCTTTTCAGCTTGCCTCCCCTGCCTTGGCTGCTGACATTCAAATTGACTTTTCGCATTTATAATAGTAGTTTCTGTCTTGTTTTCACTTTTGTCCACCGAGACCACTGCTGTGATTTTTTGCTCGCGCACAAGATGGAAGAAAGTATCCCGGAAAATGCACCACTTATTCCAGTCATTTTGCTAAAGGACACTCAAGTGTGGGTAAAGTCATCAGAGAAAATGACAGAGAGCTGCATGCTGCTGTCAGGAATTGCTTCCTCATTAGTGGCCCAATTTTCAGAAAAGAGACCAAAAACCTATGTGTGCTCCACCTTTCAGACAAGACATAAGTGAGCTATACAACATCGAAAGAAATGACCAGATTACTTTAAAAAAATTATAGTAACAAAATGGAAAAAGAAAAGGAAAGAAAACTTCAGTGACGCAAATCCCTGGGCAGAAACACCAGAATTCTGAGACGATATTACAGGTAATCCAAACGTCAATCAATGACACTGAAATGTGTACTGAGTGCTTTGTGCTCTGCAGGTTCTAGGCAATGAGAAAGGGTGAAAAGCGAGGTAGAGAATGCAAAAGAGGAAAAGAACGGGAGCTATGACTGCCAACAATGAGAAGTTGTAACTCAGAAGATAAAATCAGATAAGGGAAAAATAGGAAGGGAAAGGGAGAAAAACAAAAATAAAGAACATGTTTTTGAAAATGTGTGCCATGACACAACGGTTTCTTAGATGCTGATGCATATTATGACATAAACAAAACATGTCAGAATCAACAAAAAGTGACTCAACTGAGTCACTTCTTTTTTTATAATTATATATCCCTTTTAAATAAAATTACATTAGAAATAGGAGAATTCCATAAATAAGTACCCTTTAATCTATATATACTATATAGTATATTTTCCTGTTGGAAATTAAAATGTTCATTAGCATATTTAAGCCCTGAGGAGCCCCAAGTTATTCTAATACTATATTGTTTATTCATATAACTCCTACTATATCAACTGAGTGGCAAGCTCCTCAGGACCCATACTACATGCACGTTTCCCCACTCACCGAGAGGGAGATATAATTTGCTACACTTGAGAATGGAACTGTTTTTATTGATGACAAGTCTATTAACATTAGGAAATTATCCCTTTGAAGAAGGGGAATAGGAGACATCAGAGGTCTCTAGTTCTGTTTCTGCTCTATCTATTATAGTTATAGGACCTAGAACAAAGCTCCAACCTGCCCTGAACTTTAGTCTCCCCATCTGTAAAACAATAGAGTTGGCCAAAGAAGTTCCAGAGGCCTCGTGATCGTTTAACTCAAACATGAGAGCACATCCCCAGGTCCTCACAGATGAAGTGCAAAATCGGTAACGCTCTTCCAGAACGCGCCTTCTGGGAGGATCCTAATATCAATGGAAACAGACCTATCAAAAAGACTTTGGCACCGAACCTTGATCCAGTGGATTTAATAGAAGAAGTCAAGTGTGATGTCTGGTGGTCATAAAGGTCTTCTAATACTAAGGCCGTGTAGACCTTGAAAGGTATGGGGCCTCTTTCTGTGAGGTTGTTATATTTTTCCTTATCTCTCAATGTGAAATATCAACGTGGAAACATTTGGACCTTATGTTTTAGCTTTAACATGTAAAGAGCTTGGAAGTCATCACCTCCGTCTCTAAAACAAGAAAAAACTAGAAATATTGAAAGTTCATTATTGTTAGATACATCAGCAAATGAAGTTCATAGAGCAAGCTGCCACCAGGAAATCTGGGGAGACAGGGGCACCCAGCTAATCAAAACTGAAGGTGTTACCAGGGCCACAGACTGGTGGGGACATATGATAATTTGGAGAAATCCCTGGGGCCTGAGTTTGGAGTAGGGTGAGTGAGAAACCCCTGGGGGCCTAGTCGGAGCCCGCCCACAATTCCATGAGCTTTGCCACCGCCATCCTGACCAGGTTCTCATGGGAAAGATCCAAGAGAGTCCCTCACGACTTTGGCAAGAAACAGGAAAGAAGAATCATTGTGAAACACATACAGAGTTTTCTACATTAAAAAATTTAATAAAATGATTTTCCCTCCAGGAGAATAGACTCTATTAGAGCTTTGTCCCAGGTGGGGGAAGGGCATTGTCACCGCTCTCATTCCAGGCCAATCTAGCCTTCCTCTTTCACCCAAGCTGGGAGCTGAAGGTTCATGGATATAAATTTGGAACCCAGTAGTCAGGGAAGAGAGTAGGTGGTGGGTAGGGGAACTCACTATACCCTTGTATAAACTCTTGTAAAAGTTAGAGCAGATGGGTAACATAGCAGAAAAACTCCACGTAAGACTGAAATTCAACCAGAACATGACTGCACACATTTCCTGCTTCAGATATTATCATCACAACAGTACTGCAGTATAGTAACTGCAGGCTATAACTGAAAGGGCTGTAAGATGCAGCCTCTGTCTGAGGAGTTCTTAGGGACGTCCAAAGACAACAAGAGGCCAAAACCAGTGCACTTCCAAAGAAGTTCCAGAGGCCTCGTGATCGTTTAACTCAAACAGAAGTCTGAAGCCTCCGACAACAACAGCTACCAAAACATTAAATACAGCCCAAGTTCTAGATGAAGTAATATAAAATTTCACACTAAATGGCTATTTACCTCAGTTTTAATCATATGATATATTTGCTAATTTCAAAAAAAAACAATCTGAAGAGACAAAACAATCTTGAGAACCAGATCCAGATATTAGAATGATCAGACACTCATTTAAAATAAATGTGGTTAATAATGTTAAGTCTCTCCTAGGAAAAGTAGACAACATGCCAGAACACATGGTTAATAGAAGCAGAGGAAAATGGGAATTATAAAAATAAGAAACAAGAGGAGGTGCTAGAAATATGAACGTTAACAAAATGAAACATGCCCTTAGTAACACTCATCTGTAGAATGGACACAAAAAAGGGAATACTCAGTGAGCTTGAAGATACACCAATAGAAACTACTCAGAAATGAAAAGAGAAAAAAACAAATGAAAGTAATAGACAGAATACATAAGAATGGTAGGACAGTTACAAAACTTGTAATATACACATGATGATAGACACAACAGAAAGAGAGAAAGTAACAGAACAAATAGTTAAGGTAATTATATGTCCAAGAACTTTCTAAAATTAGTGACATGTACCACACCACAGATCTGGGAAGTACAGAGTATATGAAACAAGATAAACATGAAAAATTGTATATTTAGACACATTACATTCAAACTGTAGAAAAGAAAAACAAAAAGGAACTCTTGAAAGATGCCAGGTAGCGGGTAAAAATCACCTTATCTATAGAGAAACCAGGCAAGAATTAGATGAGATTTCTCATCAGAAATTATGCAAGCAAGAATACAGTAAAATAAGGCATTGAAAGAGAAAATCCACCAACCTTGAATTCAGTAGCCAGTGAAATAGTCCTTCCAAAGTGAAGGAGAAACAAAGACTTTCTCAGACAAAAACTGAAGGAATTCATTACCAGCAGATCTGCCTACAAATGTTAAAGGAAGTTCTTCAGACAGAAGGAAAATTATGTAGGTCAGAAACTTGAATCTACATAAAGACCATTGGAAAAGGAATAAGTGAATATTAAATACAATCTTTCATTTTCTCAACTGATCTATAAGATACCCGTCTAAAGCAACAATAGTAGTAATGTGTTGGGTGATTATAGAAATATGTGCATTACTGAAATGAACCACATCAATGTTACAGGAAACAGGAAGAAGGAATCGGGACTACTCTGTTAGAAGGTACAAACCCTACACACAAATCAGTGTCGTGTTTTCTGAAGTTTAACTTTGATAGTGCAAAATGCATATCATAAACAGTGTGGAGGTTGCTAATTTTCTAAAAATATGTAGTTGATAATGCTAAGTTAGGAGAGAAAATTGGATTATATAAAACTCTCATTTAAAACCAGAAAAGGCAGAAAGAGGGAGAATAAAGAAAAATTCAAGAATATAAAATAAGTACATAGATGATAGATATTAATCATATATATCAAAAATCACTTTAAATGTAAGTGATCTAAAAAACTAAAAGACAGTGTCAGAGTGGCTTTAAAAAAATCAGATTATATGTTGCAGGTTCGATTCCTGGTCAGGGCACATGCCTGAGTTGTAGTTCCGTCCCTCATCCGGGTGTATTGGATTGATATTTATCTCTCACACTGATGTTTCTCTCCCTCTTTCTCCTCCTTCCTTTCCTTCTCTCTAAAAATCAATGAGTATGTCCTTGGGTAAGCATTAAAAAATTTAAAAAGAAAGGAGCTTAGATAGGTTAAAAGCAAAGAAATAAAGAAAGACATACTAATGCTAATGCTAATCAAAAGAAAATTTGAGTATCTATACTAATTTCAGGCAAAGTATCAAGGAAGACTAGCAGAGATAAAAAGGAACACCACATAATAATTAAGGGGCCAATTCCCAAAGAAGAAATAATATAAACATGTATGAACCTAAAGAGAGCATATTGAAACACATGAAGCAAAACCTAATAGAGCTACAAGGAAAAATAACCAAAATACACTGCTATAGTCAGAGGCTTCAATATTCCTTCATCAATAACAAATAGATTAAGTGGGAAGAAAATCAGTAAAGATACACATGGCCTAAACAGCAACATCCATCAAATTGGCCAAATTGACTTTTATAAAATACATCATCCATCAACAGCAGGATACACTTTCTTCTCAAGTTCCCATGGAATATTCGCCACAATTGACCACATTTGGCTACTAAATGCACCTCTTAACAAATTTAAAAAACTAGAAATCACCCAAAAGATGTTCTTAGACTACAATGAAATTAGTGTAGAAATTCATAACAGAGAGATACTTAGAAAATCACTAAATATTTGGAAATTAAAAATATTTCTAAATAACACATAGGGCAAAGAAGTCTCAAGATAAATTTAAACTTATTTTTTAGCTAAATAAAAGTGAAAATATGACTTACTGAAATTTGTGGACTGTAGCCAAAACAGTGCTTTGAAGGAAATTTATAGTATTAAATGCATATATCAGAAAAATAGAAAGCTCTAAATTCAGTATAATGTAAGCTCCCATTTTAGGAAACTATATTTCTAAAAAAGAGTAATGTAAGTCTACAGCAAATAGAAGAAAAGAACCAATAAATTTAAAGCTTGAATTAATGAATTAGAAAACTTGAAAACAATAAAGAAAATCAAGCAAAACCAAAAACTGGTTCTTTAAAAAGGCCAGTGGATTTGACCAGACTCTATGGGTGAACAGATCTTGGGTGTAGGTTAAACAAAACAAATAAAATGTATACTATTCATAAACTTCACAAAAACTCATAAAGTCTATAATTACTTTCCATAACCTTAAAAAACATATTGAAGATTACATGGTTAACCAGATTATTCTATTCTATAGCACATATCAGAGGAGGGAATAACATTAAAAACTGAAGAAGATGAACATATATTGATAAAAAGGACAGATATTTGCTTCATTGTAAAGGCAAGATTACCTGTGATCTATGGCTAGACACGCATGTAACAAAGAATTTTTTTATCTCTTCTCCTTTACACATTAGATTTTGTTTCATCCTGGAATTTTTCTTGGTACTGAGAGCAATTTGTATCCCATATTTGGTAATGTAATTTAAACATAATCATATTTAATGAAGGAGATATAGTCCACTGAGGTCATAAAATCGCTAACAGAAAGTAGGCACAGAGAACTGTAAAAAGACATGTCATAGATTATGTGATTCCATGTAACACCTATATTTTGGCTACAAAATCAATGAAGGCTAACTTAGGAATTTAAGAGACAAAGTCACATGGTAGAAGACAACTCTCAGAACCTTTAGGAAGTTGAATAAGTAGGCTTAGCATCTACTCTGTCAGGATAAATATGTAGTCATGTCAAAAAGTCAGTCTTCTCTAGAAACCAGCTAAATGCACAGACTACAACCGGTCTCTAACTTCATCCAAATGGATTCAGTGTCTGTTTTCTCTTTTTCATATCCTAGCATGTGATTCTGGGAAGGTATGTCACATAAGTGGACTCAGGATTCATATTTACGCTCTAGCTGTAAAGGAGGGTGGAATTTGTACTGAGAACATTGAGTCTCTGCAATGGGATGCAGGCTCCGCTGCTTAGGTGGAGAACTTCCCAAGCAGAAGAATAGACCTGACATGTTTGGAGTCCAACAGTATTGCAAATGACAGAGAAATTGTTATTTTACTAAGAATATAATTCTTTTATAAAATAAGTAAATCATGCAATTATGTAATGTTGAAACTGAAAAGAACAGTGATACTAAGAGATTATAAACATGTCAACATATATTATATACAAGGTCTGTCCAGAAGGAATCCAGCCATGTAATATGAAAAAGAGACACTTATTGAAGAAGATGCAAAATACAAGAAACATTGTACACAGGACAATGACTCCTTATAAGTCCCCTTCAAAGTAGGCACCTTGGGACCTCACACAGTTCTCCCAATCACCATCAGCTGCCCTGTCTTATTTTCCTGAATCTCATCAATGGTCTGAAATCTCTTCCCTTTCAAAGGCCATATTAGTTTGAGTCACAGGATGCCAAATCTGGGTTGTAGCGGGGCTGCGTCACCTGGGTGATGTGATGTTTTGCAAAAAAACTGCACGAGACATGATGTATGAGCAGGCATCATGATGTGATAAAGCAGCTGATCACCAGTTGCCCATAGCTGGAGCCTTATGAAGTATCTGAATAGTTTCTATGGAGGAATGGTTAAGCTTCACACAAAATTTGATGCAGATTTGTTGCTCTACTCACTCAGTCATTTTGAATGTGATGGCCACACAGTATACATGCTCACTCAACAGTGTCTGCCGCACCCACCGACTAGTACAGTGAAGTTGTCATTGTTCACGTATGTGCATTCCAGCTTACTCTCCTTGGCTGCCAGGTTACATCATTGTCATGTAAACTGTTCTCATAATATTAACAATGGCTAGACTTTTTCTGGACAGGCTTCTCATACACACATACATATATATACACATATAATATGTATGTCTATCAGATATAGATATAAAAATATACCCAAACTGTTAAATGAGTGTGTGAATGTAAGTACATTTGTGTGTACACTCACTCTACAATACTGACTCATTGCAGAGAGAGCTAATTGATACTGAATTATTCTTCTTTCCAGCCCAGACACAATCCTTATAAATACTATGAACCAAGCACCTAATGCTAATCAGAGTTGGCATTTAAGATAAAATCTACTAGCAAACATAAAACCACATTATTGTACAGATGAGAAATCAGAGACTGAAAGACCTTAAAGAACATTCTCAAGTTACTTATCAAGACAGAGAGTTAATGGAAAACTCAAGGCTAATGGCTAATAGCTAACATTTATCTGGCTCCTCAATCTACCAGTCACCCTTCTGAGAGCTTTGTGTGTAATAATGCATTTAATGCTGTAACAACCATGTAAGATAAGCAATATTATAATTCTCGTGTTATGGATGTGACAACTGAAGCACAGAGAAGTAATTGCAGATTCAGGGTCTGAATCCAGAAATCTAGATCCAGTATTCATCCTCTTTACCATGATGATAACTTCTCACAAATCTTAAACACAGAAGTACAAATCCTGTCTTTAAAAACTACTCTTAGCAAATATCAAAAGTACCTAAAAATTATTTTTTCTGTTCACTCAGAATTTGTATCTTATAGCATCTCCTGAGTACTGAAATAGGTTTTTAAATTTTATTTAATTTTTTATCAAAATTCTGCTAATAAATATTTCTCAGTTTCTAGAAGTCTCTTTCCACAACCTTCAAGTGATTTATTCACCATTCACAAACTGTTGGATATAAAGATACTGGTCATTGCCCTGGCTGATGTGGCTCCGTGGATCGGGCACTGCAAACCAAGGGGTCACTGGTTCAATTCCCAGTCAGGGCACATGCCTGGATAGCAGGCCAGGTCCCCACTAGGAAGCATATGAGAAGCAACCACACATTGACGTTTTTCTCCCTTTCTCTCTCCTTCCCTTTGCCTTTGTCTAAAAATAAATAAATAAAATCTTAAAAAATACATATCGGTCATAGATTTTCTTCTTAGTCTTTGAATCAACAAGATACTTATGCTTCTTTTGACTTCTCTAATAATACGCTCTCATGTTAAAGAAGAAACAAGTAATCTCAAGACTCAGAATAGTTACTGGTATTATCTCTGGTTTTTATTCCTGATTAGAAGATGTGTTTCTAAAATGTCTTTACATTGTGTAAACAGCCTCTTCGAAAAAGGACATTTTAAATAATTTATTTGAGACTAAATTATTTAGAAGATATTTAATCAAAGCAACTCAATATCCAGGAAGTGTGTAGGATAACTAACTCATGTATAGAACTGGATAAAGAGAAAAATGCCAGAAATGACTTAAGTTCCTTCTAAGTATTGAGGAAACTGATAATTAGCACAGTCTTGTAAGGCAACTACCTAAGACGTGAGTGGGTGAGTGGGTGTGAGGAACACTAGAAAATATTAGAAGGAATAGTACCCATAGTTCACTCATACCCAGAAATAGCTTTTGTTCTCAAGCCAGCCAGGAATACCTCATAATTCAAGGGATATTGAGCAGGAAACTTATAAGAATCTTGCCTCAGTAGTGAGAAATAATTGGCCCTACATAATGTGATGTTCTAATCTTCCATAATAAAGCTTAAAAGCAAACTTGAAAGTTTCAAAATGTTTCCAAGTAACTTAATTGCATCTCAAAACAAAGTTTAGTAGTATTTATAGGAATACAAAACACATCCACCCCGCAAAGAAAAATTCACGATGTTTGACATCTACTCAAATATCATTAGGCATAAAAAGAAATAGAAAAATACTACTCATAGTGAGAAGAAAAAAGTCAATCCGAACTGATCTGGGTGTAAGAATTAGCAGTCAGAAATGTGAAAGACTGTTTATTACTATATTCCATACAGTCAATAAACTAGAAGAAAGATTAAACCTGTTCAATAAAAACATGTGAGATGTGGAAAAGATCCAAAGCAAAACTCAAGACATGGAAACCACATTTTCTGAGAACAGTGTAATATGTATTTTTCATAATATAAAAAAATACACTGAGTAGGATTAATCTAGATTAAAAACTGCCAAAGGTAAATTGAAGAATAGCAAAGGGATCTGTTGAAGTGAAATACAGAGAGAAAAATGTCTCAAAAAACAAAAAAGAATATATCACCAGGGAACGTGGCTGACATACATCACACTGGAATATTGGAGAGGAGGTATGGTACAGAAAAGAGCAGAGAGTGATGGAATACTTTTCCACATGTGATAGAAACTGTATAACCCAGATCCAAGACACTCAAGGATTAGGAACATAATGAAACTAGAAGACACATCATAATCATATCAATTATGCCATATCATTGTTATAAAATGATAAAATAAAATCTTGAATGCCTTCAGAAAAAAAGCAGAAATGAGGGAAACAAAGAAATAAGCTAAGAATGATAGCAGAGTCTTCGTCAGAAACAATTCAAGAGAGAAGACAGTGGATCAACATTTTTTAAGCAATAAAAGAAAACACCCTCAACTGATAATGCTGTAAGATAATAAACACCTTTCAAAAGTAAAATCGAAATTAGGTCTTTTCCAGACACAGAAAAATGTAAAGACTTTGACAATAGATCTGCACTGCATGAAAGAAGAATGATACCAGACAGAAATACGGATCTACATAGCACAATATATTATGACACAAGAGAATTGCTCTCAGGAATGCAAGGTTAATTTAAGATTTTAAAATTAATCAGTGTAATACACCACATTAACATATAATTTAAAACCCTGTATGATTATCTTAATAGATAAAGAAAATGCATTTAAGAAAATCTAACATTCATTTTTAATATAAACTCTCAGCAATCTGAGAATAGAAGGGAACTTTTTCAGTTTGTTAAGAGCATATCTGAGAAACTCACGGCAGTACCATATTTAATAATAAAAGACTCACTGTTTCCCTGAAAGATTAGAAACAAGGCAAAGAGACCCACTCTTTGCACTCCTATTACACATTGTACAGGAAGTTCTATCAAGTATAATAAGACAAGGAAAAGAAATAAGTGATATTAGATAAAAAAGTAAACCTGTCTATTTGAAGGTGGCATGATTGTCTACATTAAAAATTTGATGAAATCTAGAGAAAAATACTAGAAATAATATATAAGTTTGCAGTGTTGAAAGTACCAGGTCAATATACAAAAATCAATTATTTTTCTATGTAATAGAAAAAAATACTTAAAAATTGAAATTTTGTAAATGCCGTTTTAAAATAGCATCAAAATATGAATTGCTTTGGGATAAAGCTGAAAAGAATGTGCAAGACTTATAAACTAAAAACTATAAAATATTGCTGAGAGAAATGTTGAGTGATATAAATAATTGAAGAGATATACAGTATTTATGTAAACAGTCAGTTCACATAAGTGAATACATAAATAATCACATAAAATTATGAAATGATTCCCAACAATAGGCAAATCCATTTTTAAACCATGATGAGATTATTAATACACCAATAATTCAGTACCATACCCAGTGTTAGTGAGAATGTGGATCAACTAGAAGTTTCATGATGATATTTGCTCTAATAGCCACACATGAAAAAGAGCCTCTTTGATTACCCTATATCAACTTGTGTTTTCATATATAGACACTTTGGCCTAAGTTTTATCATTTTGATGGCTTCATGAAACCTACTGCATTCTACCAGATGACCTTTACGTAATGATTCTCTCTGTGTTGTCTTAGTCTTAAACAAAGGAAAAAGAAAGTGTTTGCTGCTATGTTGTATAGATCTTTGTGGATAAAGTAAAATGTTCTCATTTCCAGGGCATGACTGAGAAAGGGTTCTGCCCTCTTATTTCTGTTAAATTATGCAGATAACATGACAGAATAGCATGTACCGTATTGTGCACTTTTTTGCCCAAATTTTTGAGGGAAAAATAAGGATGTGCTGCATTATACATGGGTAGTTCTACTTCCATAGCTATATAATTTTTAAATTATTTTATTTATATTTATACACTAAAAATAGAACTCCAGAAAGCAATTACAATATCTGCATGCAAAATAATACCGTGGAATATGATAATCAGTTTTGCTTCTAAATATAAATAAATAAGTAATTGAATTAAAAAATTAAAAGGAAACATTTTTTCCTGGAAGATCGGGCCAGAAATGTGGGTGTGCATCATACACAGGAGCACATTATATGTGGCAAAACACAGTCCATGCTGTTTTATCATGATAAATGCTTTTTATGTAAGTAGGATTCATGACTCATATGCAGCATTGTTTCACTGACAGCCTTAAAGGATAAAGGGTTAGCATGGCCTGTACCTCTTCAGACAACATTCTTCAACGTTCCCAATTTCAAATGAGTCACAATAGCATATTCTTGACTTAGGTCTGTGAGCCATCAACTGCAGGCATCACTGATTCTGTTTCTAATGACTTTTTATCTTCCTGGGTAAGTACTTCTAAACTCTTACTGCTCACCTTGGTGGTTTAAGTCAATGAAATATAACATGTAAGAAATGCATGGGAATCTAGAACTAAATCAATTTTATGGAGGTTCTTTAACAAAAAGAAAAACACTGAGATGCTGCTGGTTTGAGTTTGTTTGTTTGTTTTTTCAGAGGCCAGGGGTAAGGTGACTCCTGGGCTGTCTACTTCAGATTGCTCTGAGACACCCCATGATGGTTGCAGCAATTCTTGGAGAACAATTTGAAAAGACAGATCTAATGCAATCTTTACTTTTACGACTAATAAAATGCCATATATATGCTCACATAGCTAGTGGTAATTTTTCTAACAAGTTTTCTTCCATAGCAAATCTCCTTTCAACTTTCAAAAGAATGGATTTACTTCCTCTGTTGGCTTTCTAAACTCAGCTTACTCCCCATCAATTCTGAGTGACTGATGCCACAGAAATATTATATACCTTATTTTAAAAAAGAGGCAGCAGACTACTCAACTTACCAAGCAACTCAAGCTTTAGGTAAATCTGAGAGTGTCTAGGTGATGCTAATCACACACCCTGAGTCTTGTTCATATGGCATTACTTTGTTATATCTTAAGCTACCCAAATTATACACAATTGTTGCCTGAGATTCAGTTAAAGATTTCTGTTTGTGCATGTATTAAATGCTCAGATACTAAATAAGAATGACAGATATGTCTTGACTGATGGGCCAACTACAACTTACTGGAAATGATTGAACAGGGCTGCTTTTTTTTTTTAAATAAGTATTATGAGGCAGTATTCTAACTCACCAGGAAAGAGTTTCATGACTGATTAGCAAAGTATGTCATGAGCTCTAGAGGGTTATATTTTTGGAACTCATGCCATATATATGCCATGCCTTTCCTGAATTTTATGAGAAACCCTGGAAGGCAGAGTCGTAACACCATATAACTGCCTTCTCTGATTAAGTACAACCAGCTCCCTGAACTTCCACAATGACTGCTGGCTCCACACTAGTTATTCTTCAAGATTTTTTCCTTCTCACTCATCGTCAAACCCTATTCCTCCTCAGTCTTAATTTTCAGCCCAAATGCTGATGGTTTTTCCTTTGAGTTTTGGCACATTTAGGTTCTTGATCTATTGCAGACTAGATGTTCTGCAACAACATGGCATTCAATAATGTTGTGCATTTGAATAATGTGTGAACATTTCCCAAAATACATACTCCTAAAGAATTTGACAACTAGGTTTATGATGGGGCTTGAGGTTTCATAATTTTTACAAGCTAGGAAAGAGTCAAGCCTCACCTATGCAAACTAATTAGAAAATATAAAGAAATTCCCTGTCATATGAAATTACTCAAGATTACATAAAATTTGTTCAAATGAATTTCAAATAAAATTTGTTCTAGATCCAATGGTCTAAAATAACTTTGAAGGTACACAAACATATATTATTTTCATGATATATGTGTAATAATTTGAAAAGACTATTAAAATCCATTAGGGTAGTAGACTTTCAACAAATACACATTTTAATAACATAAATAATAGATTCTGATCTAGTAATAGTCAGGCTGAGCTTATTTTGATGATAAGCAAGACTATTTGCAAGTGCAGAGGTTCTAGGAAAATCATGATAGCAGGAACAGAATAATTTTTGAAAATCAATATAAAAACAAAGGGAGCAATGAGAGAGCAAAACAGTAACATCAAATGGACAATATTTATGACAAAACTAAGTAACAGCACATCCCTACATACTCAAAATACCACCTGGAACAAACTACCAAATATGGAAATTTGTGTTCTCTGAGCACCTGGAAAGAAGAAAGCAAGAATAAGCAGTGAGATGTCTAAAGTGTGTGAGAACATAATAACCCCCAAATAGCCAACAGGTATTCAATGGAACACATGGCAAGCTAACTTGAGATCAACAGTTGAAAACAGTAGGATTGTTGTGCACACCAATAATGAGCCATGATGGAGCTTGCAGTGTAGTGCCATGTACTCTTAAAACTGTGTGCCCAGGCTCCCCTTCCCCAGGTTTTGATACCACATTGAGTACGGCAAAGGCAACAGACAGAAGAAAAGTGAAGATCTAAAATGAAGTCTGGCCCTGGCTGGTGTGACTCAGTGGATTGAGTGCAGGCCTGTGAACTTAATGGTCACCAGTTCGGTTCTCAATGAGGGCAGGTGTCTGTGTTGTTGGCCAAGTCCGCAGTAGGGGGTGCTCAAGAGGCAACCACACATTGATGTTTCTCTCCCTCTCTATCTTCTTCCCTCCCCACCTCTAAAAATAAATAGATACATAAATACTTTTAAAAAGAAGTCTGATTGTGGAATAGAACCCCCAAAACCCTCAGAAAAATAAAAGCTCATATTTTTAATGATGCTCAAATGCAATAGTTAGAAAGCCAATTTTGAATCTTGCTTCTTTTTAAAGTAAGAGAACTGGCTTAAAATTACAAATAAGTACCAGGAAGATATTAAGATAAAATTCAATGCAAACTTACTATAAGAAAAAAGAGAATAAGGAACAGAAAATATTTCTGTAAACAGTAAGATAGGCCAAAGAGATATTCTTCGATGCACCATTTTTTTAATCGAGATATATTTGATGGATAACATGGTGTAAGTTCAATGTGATACAATGCACTATTAATATGGAGAATTAAAACTTCAAAGTACTATTTCAAAATTAGCTTTCAAATGATATGAAACTAACATATAAATCATGATTAGAAAAACTGACATGAGTTAACAGAATTCGGGAAAGAAGTAGAAATACAATTTAAAAATCACTTTAGAAACAAAGATTAACTGAAGAAAAACAAAAAAGATAAACTCATCAAATAATGCCTCAAAAAATTAAAAATGGATCTGCCTTTTGACCCAGCAGTTCCACTTCTGAGAATGTATCCAAAGGAACCCAAAACACAAATTTGAAAAAACACAAGCACCCCTATGTTCACTGCAGCATTCTTTACAATTGCCAAGATAGGGAGTATCCATAAATAGATGAGTGGATACAACAACTATGGGATATTTGCACAGTGGAACACTACTTGGTCATAAAAAAGAAAAATGTATACTTTGCAACAGCATGAATAGACTTGGAGACTAACATTATGCTAAATGAAATAAGCCAGGCAGAGAAAGATAAATACCACATAATTTCACTTATATGTGGATTATAATGACCAGACTGAACAACAAACAAAATAGAGACAGATTCATAGAGAGCAGGATGACAGCTCTTGGAGGGGGTGGGTAGGTTAGGGGGTGGAGGGATCAACAAAAAGGAAAAAGGACTCATAGACATGGACAACACTGTGGTGATTGTGGTGACTGTAGTGATCATGATGGGTATAAGGGGGTTAAATGGTAATGGGAAAAAATATAATAACATTAATCTTATGGGAAAAAATGTATTTGAGAGAGCATGACAAGTATTGAAGATAGACAATACAGATTCAGCAAGGAGCCCTTAAAGAAGAATATCAAACCAAGACAAAACATTAACAAAAGCAAGAAGAAATACTAAAACAAAAAATCAAGAAAATCTTCCCAGAATAAAATTTAAAAACAACAGGGTACAGTACACTTGAAAATATTAACTGAGCATGATCATAAGAGAATGGGAAATGTGTGAGCAATAAAATATTAAAAATAAAATTTTAAAGTGTCTTAAGAATCATTATTAATGGTAATAGTATTAGAATTATCATTCAGAGACTCTTATGTGTGAAAAACAAAATAAAGTTAATATCTAATTATTGGATGTTCTAATTCTATTATTCCTATTGCTCTTGAAAACCCATTTTCTCTGTGGAATAAAGAACATGTAAATGAGTAAATAAGTTAAAAAGCCTGTGATCCTGAACTTGAAATGAAAATATCAATCTGAATTCAAAATATGCAAGTAAAGTCTGACTCTATCCACTCTGTGACTTAGTAAAAATAACCAATGAGTAGCAATGAGCATCCTTAAGGGCTTGAAATAAATAGAAGACAAGAAAAGGAGGGAAGGAAGGAGGAAGGAAGGAAGGGAGGGAGGGAGGGAGGGAGGGAGGGAGGGAGGGAGGGAGGGACTCAAGGCCTTTGTGCATTACAGACCCTTTACAGAAACTACAACACCACATACTCCCCAGGGTTAATATCATGATCTCAGGTCTTTGGCCGTATCTTGTGTTCAAGGTGGGAATACAGTTGAAACCCAAGTTGGAAACTGTTCTTCTTTAATGATTATTTACATAGTGATTGCTGGTTTATGTATTGTGAAGTAAGTTCATAGTTATATTAAGGCATTTTCTCTGGTAGACTCTTGTTGGAAGCCAACAACCTAAACACTTATTTAGATAATAAAATACTTTCCTTGGTATCGGTGATCTTCATATTTGCAGGGGCACGTCAATGTGATCAAAAGAGCTTCTTTTCTATTCTAGGCTTAAATAGAAAGGGCCAGTTCTAAAGCCAAGTGTTTTTCATCTGCACTTTTTACCAGCCTGTAAGTACAGCTTCTACCACATGTGATAGGCTTCTAGGCACCTTACGTAAACACACATAAGGAAGGG
Source organism: Carollia perspicillata (assembly GCA_004027735.1). NCBI lineage: Eukaryota > Metazoa > Chordata > Mammalia > Chiroptera > Phyllostomidae > Carollia > Carollia perspicillata. The sequence goes on along the minus strand of PVKM010000321.1, from coordinate 90,030 downwards.
ATTTTTAACATCAGCAAAAGAGAGACAGTCAAATATTATGTCCTTCCTGCAGTCTTGCAATACACTATCAATAGTTTTGTTAAAGAAATGACACCTAAGTGTAATTCAGTGCCTGCCCTCTTGTGTTCACTCACAATTATATGTAACCAATCTTTTCACCACAGAGCAGAGAGGAGTGAAAGAAGTAAGGAAGGAGCTATGAAACAGATTTCTAGCCCGAGCTCCATCAATTTTGGCATTTGTGAAATGAAGCATTTGCACTAGCTGATATCTATGCCTCTGCGTGTGTCTGATGTACATGCACACACGCACATGTGTGCACTCCCAGCTCTAAACATTCTAGAGTTTAACTAGCTTCTCAGCTTTACTAAGCCACCACGTGGATAAATAAAAACTTCCACATAGATTCATTTAAATTACATTTTGTATTTGCAAAATTATTTTATATATCTGTGTTTCATATTCCATATATATGACCATTTTCCCACTCAATCTTCAAATGCATGTTTAGAGACAGGTCAGAGTCATGCCACAAGGCACAATTGACGTATGCAGATTGGGGGATAAACTGATGCGATAAGGCTTGAAAATGTCTCTTTTGTATTCATTTGGGAAAACAAAATAAACAAATGCACCTTTCTGCTGCATTTAAAAAAAGTAACCTGGAGGGAATAAAAGCACTTGCCCCACATTAAAAAGGAAATGCTGCCCCAGTCCACGGCTCAGCTGGTCAGAGTGTTTTTTCATACACCGAATGGTTCCAAGTTCTATCTCTCTTCGGGGCACGTGTGAGAGGCAACTGATTGATGCTTCTCTCTCATATCAATTTTTTTTTATTTCTCTCTCTCTCTCCTTCCCCTCTCTCTAAAATCAATAAGCACATCCTTCAGTGAAGATTAAAAAAATAAACAAAAGAAAATTCTGATCTTCAAGTTTCTAATAAGCATAATTGAGAAAGAACAAATACTTTTTACTTTACTAATTAATTAATTTGTAAAGCATGGTGGGCTGAGGTGCCTTCTAGTACATCTGAAGCCTAGAATGTGGTAGAAATAGGAGGAAAAGAGTTGGCAGGAAAGGGAAGATTCTGAGAAGGAAAACAGGAATTGTTTGGGTCCAGGGCCTTGGATGTCTGGGCCCTATCCCAGCAAGCGGCCTGGTGTCTTGAAAAGGGTCAGGCCCAAGACACTACACAGAGGATCCCTGTGAGAAGTATTCTCACAATGCCCAGTGGCTGTGTTGGGGCGAGAAAAGTCCCCGGATGAGAGCATAACATCTAGCACAGCGGGGAGAACAGAGAATGGAACCAGCTGCGCTGCAGCTCAGTCTCCAAATGATGGCTGGAGCCCCATCATTTGGTTTTTAGCAGGAACTTGCATGACCGGTGGGTCAACTCTTTTTTATCCCCAATATAAATAAGAAAGTCAAGTTTCGATTAACTGAGAGACCCAACGTCACGTCAATGATATGAAAATTACGCTCTTGCCAGAATTCAGTTCTCCATATTCTAGACCAATTCTGTCATGCTGTCTCCTAAGTGAATGAGGTTTTACTGAACTGAAAACACATCCACACAAGATTCATTTATTTATTGAAAGACCATGAACGCCATCACTGGCTTTCCAGGAAGAAATTCAGTGAACGTGAGATTCATGCATAGGAGGCAGAAAGGGCTGTGGAATCACCATTTCTGACGATGCCAGTCTTCCAAGACACAGTGGGGAGGGAAATGAGCTATGCAATGTTGTCTCCACCTCATTGTCTTCCATTATGGAGTGATTGAAACCCAGGAACTTTTCTAGGTCAGGGTATTCTGACACTGTAGGAATGAGCTATGAGTATTTTAAAGAGCCTGATTTTCATTATTTTGTCATATTAATCAATTAAAACAATAGGTCCTCAGTAATTTCTTTTTCATCTTTGCGCATTACCAATCTTTTAAAAATATAGCCTCTGTTCTATATGGCTTAAGATTCTGCCTAGTGAATTGCGCAACTGAATAATTATCCAGTTAGCTGAATCAGGATAGACTATTGATCTACTTAATATCGCCTGAAATACATCTGTTAGATTAAAACTGATTGAAAGCCTGGAGGCTATTTGGCAATGTGAGAAACATGATAAAATTTTACCTATTAAATGTACATCTCTACTAGAGAGAATATGATTCTTCTTTCCTGCAGAGGTCTATTCTTATATAAGAACAGGGCGAAAGTTAATTCTGAGTCAGCCTTTCTTCTAGATCAGAGCTCACAACCATGGCTGCATATTAGAATCACCCAGGAGGCTTTAAGCCAGCACGGACGCCCTGTCCACTAAACAGACCAATTAAACTAGAATCTTCTGAGGTGGAACTCAAGAAGCAGTATTTAAGGAATCCTACAGATGATTGTAATAGATAAAAAAGGGAAATAGTCATTGTCCTAAACTCTCCAGGACAGCCAAAAATTCAGAATTCTTCTTACTCTCTTCTGAAAGTGCACCTCCCATCTGAGCATGTAAACTTCCATGTCATTGCTACTTGTGAAAATCTGCTCGGTTTTAAGATAGGTCATCTGTGGGCAATTGTGCAGATGTGTCCAGTGAGCCCTTAGAATAACGGTCCGGGTCAGCAAAACAATGAGAGTACAGCTCTAGCCAGCCCCCACTTGTACCTCACTCTCTTCCTCTCCAGCTGTTCTCAGCATCTGTTCTCTGTAATTCTCTATATGTGAAGTGAAGAAACTTTACATATCCTCATGTAGACCCAGGATTGCAGCCTCCACCCTTACAAGACTTGTTAGTTCTGTTCTTATCAGCATTAAACTTGATTTCCCCCTTTGAACTCTGCAGTGGTTTCATTCAATGTCCCTCATTGTCTCTGAAGATACCCCATTTCCCTCATGTTTACCAGCAAAGAAACCTAATTCCTGACCCATGACCCATGTAATTGGCATTTACCTGACTCCCTTGGGGAAATTCCATAAATTCAATCCAGTCCAAAATCAAGGCACTCTTTAGCGGATCAGTAAAACTGACAGAAGAGTTGAGCTACTGTAATCGATGCCTCTCCGTAAAGCAAGTTTAAAATCTCCTCCGACTTCTTACTTGAATGAAGTAAACAGCTAAATCATCAGTGGCTACTTACGATAAATTTAGGCTTTGCGGGTTCTTTTCAGGGCAAGAAAAGCAGCCAAAATAAGAAACTCCTGCTGCAAGAGTTTCCCTCCACCATACATCAGAAATCCAAGGCTCTTAGCTGTAAGACTTATCAGAGTTTCAGCATGATAAGCCAGTGTAAAACAGGAGGAGGTAGTATCTGCTAGGGACAGAAGAGACCTTTCCTTATGCTGGGCCTCTCTGTATAAAGATTCCTGGATAAGACAGCCCAGGAGGTATTTGTGAAGCTGGTGTCAAGCCTAATGATGCCTAATACATTTGCTTATTTTAAATTGCTGAAAATACTACTCAAGGCTTAGTGACTTGGAGTCCTCCATGGTGAATCCATACTTAGTAGTGCCTCAAGATGTGCCTGGGAATATGGGTCACTGGTGTCAAGCTCTCTCCTCAGGTAAAATAGAAAGAGAATGCAAGGTGGCAGGTCCCCGGCCAAGTGAAGTATACAATTCATAATATGGATCCTTAGCTCCCACTAGAAAAGGAGTACAAAGCAGGAAAGGAGGTCACAAGTACAATTAATTCCAGATGGAATCAGGTGACTTAATCTCATAATGTCCTCTGTATCTCAACATTGTCTCAGGCTGCCTAGGGACAAGATCAACCTAGGCGTCTCCATGACACCTAGCAAGGGATGGAAGTCACAGCTCTTCATCATACAGTTTTGGCTTGCCTCTTTCTCTCAACACTTATTCAAAATTAGGCTGCCCTTATGTGAATATGAGCAGATTTCTTCAGAAAGACATAGGAATAGAAGAATATCAACATTTAGTTAAGGACACAAGGTGTCGTACACTTCTAGGTACTTGACTGATATCATACTATTCAATCCAAGGGGGGAGAAAACCTCTATGCAAAGGTATTTCCATATAACACATGAAAATACTGAGGCCAAAAGATTAAGTGATTTTCCCCATATCAAATGAGTTTGAAGTACTATGGTCAAAATGTAGTTATAGGAATTAACCAACAGGAAATGTCTTGAACTGCAACAAAGACAAGCGTATAATCTAAAGATATTGATCACTGAATGGCCTTCTTCTCTTCTCTTCCATGCTTAGCAGTTGGTGACATTCATTTAGTGTCTTAATGCTTTAGCCTCTCTCCAAAAGGCGGCAAGGAAAGATCAGGTAAATGCTTATTGTTAGAAAGAACCAATATAGCACCTAAGGGAAATACGTACACACCACCCACATATATGCTTACATTAACACTAAAACAGAACAAAGCAAAAAACAGTGCTGAACACAGAGGCTTGTGAGACATGGAATAATTTATGTGGAGTAACCGGTAACTATAACCTCCAAAGTCCGGTGACTGAAGGAGAAAAGGATACGATTCAGATACTTTCAATCTAATATAAAAAGAAGGTCAAAATATAAAAAAAGGAAAAGAGATGGCAAAAAGTATAAAAGAGTCATTTGAGATTTACCAGCATGTAGGCAACTCTAAAGATATCATATAAGCTTGGAAAATTAGTAGATAAAAAATTTCATTTTGGCAATTAGAATGTAGGTGGAGAGAGTACTGTATAAAATTATATTTATGAAGACACAGATATATAAAATCATGATACATGTTAAAGATCATCTAATTTGTCTGATTAGGCCAAACGTTTGAGTGTTGCACAAGAATGATATGCCGTAGTCCATTTGTACTGTTTTAACAGAAATACTAAAAACTGAGTAGCTTAGAAACAATAGAAATTTATATCTCATAGTTCTGGAGGCTAGATGTTCAAGGCAGGCCTGTGACATGTTTGGGGGAGGCCCCCTTCTGGGTTGCAGACTGTCAGTTGTATCCTCATGTGGTGAAAAGGGCCAGTGAGCTCCTTCAGCTTTCATTGTGAGGGTCCTAATCCCACTCATGTGGGCTTCACTCTCATGACCTAATCATCTTCCAAGGTCCTCACCTCCTAAGACCGTCACCTTGAGGGTTAAATTTCAACAAATAAATTTGGAGGAGGGGAACACAAACATGAGTCCCCAGCAGGATGGGTCAAAACTACAAAAACAGGTTGCTATCTATTGGTGATGCCAGGCCTGCTTTTGTTCCAAGACCTTTCCCCTCACTATTCTCTGTGCCTGGAACTCACACATTGAACATTTCCTTGGTTCACTTTAGATAGATTTAAACATTCAGGTGGATTCTGTGCATCAGCACCTCCTCAGAGATTCCTTCCTTGACTATCCTTCCTAAAATAAGGCCTCTGTCATTATTTATAAACTGCTCTTGCTTTATTTTTAATTATAACTGGAAATGTTCTCAAGTTATTTTGTTTTTGTTCTTTTTCCTCCTCTTACTGGAATGTAAGCTTCCTGAAGATAGGTACTCTGTCTATTTATTATTGTATATACCTCCAAGATCATTGCCAAGCATATGGCAATAGCTTAATAAATAATCATTGAATGCATAAAATACCTGTATGATTTTGAGATATAGAAGAATGTCCTAAGATAGAAAGAGCACACACTACAAGCCAAAGATTGATACAATGGATTACACTAAAATTTAAAAATTTCGTGCCACAAATCATTTTAAATCAAGTGAAGAGACAAGCTATGATCTCAGAGAAGATATTTTACCTATATAACTAATATATATAACATTACATGTAACATGCTATATATAGTATTATATATATGTTATATATATATGGCTTTTACAAAACGAAAATAAAAAGATAATAAGAAAAAATTGAAACAATTAATTAGCATGCCATTCACACAAGGAAACAACAAAATCCATAAAAATACGTGTGTAACCTCACTAGTATTCAGGAAATGCAAATTTAATTTTTTACCATAATTAGCTTGAAAAAGTATATAACTATACACACAATATAAAAAGAGGACTTATTGACAAGGGTTCAGAGAAACACATAGTCACAGAAACAGGTATAATTGTTACATCTACCTGCATATCCCTGGGAAACTCCTGAATAATGACACAAAATGATGACCACAGTATACAGACTGCAGCATCTGCCGCTGTGGTGCGATGTTGGAACAATGTAAATGAGCAAAAACAAGAGACTGGGTGCATAAATGATAACACATTCATGTTTGTGTGAACATCAAACAAAAACCCTAGTAGATTAATGATATGTTTAATAGGGCAACATCTCTGTAATATTTTAAAAAATCTCAAGAATACTAGTAAATATTTCTATTTATAAATAAATATGTGGTAACATTATTAAAACACACAAGCAAAGAGTAAATAAAAGAGTCTCTAAGAAGAAAGAGTTAAATGAGATCATGAAGACATACATACTGGGCTTAGTTCTTTGGAAAAAATTAAAGAATATGGGAATTTGGGGTACATTGATACACTTGCTATAACCTTCGCTAGGTTTTAAATATTCCATTAAAATTGTATGTGTGTTTACTATGAATGTTACTTATTTATATAAACCTTTCAGGGGTATCCAACCCATGGCCCAGGATGGCTATGAATGCAGCCTAATACAAAGTTGTAAATTTACTTAAAACATTATAAGACTTTGTTTTGTTTTGTTTAGTGTTTGTGCATTTAATGTGTGGCCCAAGACAACTCTTCTTCTTCCAGAGTGGCCCAGAGGTGCCAAAAGTTTAGACACCCCTGCTTAGATGTTATTAAAATACAATTGATATAATAGACCACTTCCAATGATCTAAACCCATTAATTTCTTGCATTTATCCGATAACACGGCATCATGTATGTGGCTGGTAACTTTAAACTCTACCTTTATCTACATTTACATCTAGAACTCTAAACATATCTTTATATTTGCACATTGAAGGCACTAAAGCCTTCAACTGTACATGAAAATGAATGCCCTCCTTATTTGGTGGACTTTACATCCAGCTAAGTAGTCATTTATCTAACAGTGTGGTTTGTAAAGTAATGATAATACAGCCTTGCTCCCCAGTAATCTTCTTCCTGATGCTTGAAATACCACAAGTACTGCTTTATTCCTTTAAGGTATCATCCTCTTCATTCTTCTTCATTGAAATGCAAATCTTTCTGGGTAGGATTTGCATTTTAATTAAGCCTCTAATGCTTCAGTGTTAATGAGTTTATCTAACACTTTCTTCTTGACAGAAAGGTACAAAACTAACTGAAAGGCCTTTTGATCATTTTACAAAAGTGTGAAACATACATGTGTTACTAAAAATAGTGACAAAACACACAGATTAGGGACAAAGCAATGGAAAGGGTGTGCTCTAGAGAGGTCACAAACCCACAGTATGCTGGATGGGATCAATCATTTCTCTTCCCTTTCCTACATTTTAGTCTCACTCTTCTCACTTTTGCCCAGGAAGACCTAACCAACTCAACGGTGCAGTAAGCTTACTAACAAAATGGTGTCCTGTGCCTTCTGTGAACCTAATGATGCCTCCACTGGTCAGTTTAGTAACTTCTGTAGGAAGAACATCGTGATGGAATTCCAAAATCGTGAGCCAACACCCCAGATGCACTTTTCATTTTCATGAAGTCATCTAACTTCTTTGAGCCGCCAAATTCTCATCTATAAAATAAGCATATCCTATTTAGCTCAAAGATTGCTGTACAGAATCAAGATCAATAAAAGAATATAGAAGCAGCATATAAAACAAAGTGATCTGCTTATATATGTTAATTAAGATGTTTGCCATTGTAGGTAATAAATAATAAACCCATACCAAATTAGTTTAAACACAAGGGATAGCTGTTTTCTCATACTGATAGAAAGTTTAGGATTTTTATATATAGGTTCAGGCCCAATTCTATCAAAGTTTTGGCTCCATTACTTTCTTATTCTACCACTGCCTCGGCTATCCTCTGAATGTCAGCTTCATCTTCAACCTGGTCACAAAGTGACTGGCAAGAGCAAATTGACCCACCTTCTTTGTCCACAGTTTCAGGGAGTTCGGGGAAAGAAAGGTAAAGTTTCATAACCACAAAATGTGTTTCTGGGTGTCACGCTGATTATCTACTGTTAAAGCTTGCTCACTGTCTCTGTGGCCAGAGGAGTGCCATGCAGTGATTGGCATAGGCCTTCAACTTCCCTCTCTAGATTGGCTTAGGTCAGCCAGAACTGGCCACTGGGGATGTCTCAGTCCCACCTAAATCACAATGAGTGTGAGTAAAAGGCTTATATCATCTATAATCTTATACCAATTGGTACCTACATATCGTTTTATTATTCTTTCATTGATACTAATTTACAACTATTATTATCATCACTACTACTGCTGCCTAAACTATACTACCACTATTATTTCTACTACAATTACTTTGTCTTTCCAGGAACTGAAAAGTAGTTCGAGATATACAGCATGGTTACTGCTTTGTCACGGACAATGAACATATACTGAATAGGTGATCTAATTGCATTGCCAAATGAGGGTCTACTATTAGTGTTTGTTAGAGTATTTGTTTTTAAACTCAAGCAGCTTGTTTCCCTTTCTCTTAATTAATCGTGGGGGTGCGATGTGATAGGTCTTTCATTGCGAGTCCAGGTTATTTTTTGCAAACTAATCTTGCCTCTTCTCTACATTGACTGATGGCCAGTCAGTATGTCTTGAAAATTCATTGAAACTGGTTTGCTAAAGAGAATCAAAATGAACATATTAGAAAACTATATAATTTTTGGAACTTGAAGGGATCAGGTCTGTTTTTACTGAGCACCTTTCTTAATAAAATGAAAGAATCAATAAAGTGCAATTTCTGGACGGGGACACAGACAGACTTCTAGTTTTAGGGTGTTTAAAACCCTAATATGATCCCTTTTTATGACAATTCTGGTTCTACATATTTATGAATAGAAACTATGGTATAGCCCTTATAAAAAGTCCTTCCAAATTGCTATAATGTTCTCACTTCTATATAGTTTATTTTCGGAGAGCACATATTAAACTATTTCAAGACTGTTTATTGTCCTATGCTTTTAATTTAATCAACTACATTACATTTTACTATTATACCAATTAATTTATCCCTTACTTTGATTTAAACATACAAAGATGTTGAAACCTGACATGTAGTTAGAAATAAAAGAATATCTGCTTTAAAAATTAATGACAGTATAAAATTGTTAGGACTTTACTCAAGACATCAGACAGAAGATAATAGATATCAAAACTTGTTTAAGAAAGTATATGTTATTGAGGGCTAGGACTATCAAAACAGCCTTTGTAACTGTGAACAGACACAGAGCTTCATTCAGGTAGTCCTCACCAATAGAAAATACTATAATAAGAAAACAGCATAGAAGATATTTCACATAGAAGGATATATATGGAAAAGCAGAGTTAGCAATGTCCCAATTGTGATTAGGAGACTTTGCACAGCTAGTTGTACCAAGAAGAGAGTTTATATAAACAGGTAGCTAGTAAAAAAGCTGGTGAGTAATTTGGAGCGTTGAGGTGAATCTTTGAATATTAATATTAATAGATATCACTTAACAGCATAAATAAGTTGCTAAAAACATAAACAATAAATTTGGGAGCATTTATTCTTGACAGCAGTCCTATGAAGTAGGAAAAATGAACTCAGGGTCTCATTCTACATCAAGGAGCTAAGTCTTCCAAACAGGACTTACTCTACAGAGTCTATGAAAGTTGATGACCTATTTTTGAATTAGAGGAAAAGATTATATGTGCAACCTATTTAAAAAGACAAATAAAACTTATGTAAAACTATGGAGTATTTTGAAATGAGAACTGTCATGATGTGGAAGACCTGTTACTCAGCCTAAGTAATTTTTAAGCAGGTGATGGAGGTACAACTAGAATTATAGAATTATAAAATGTATAAGAGAAAGACTCCACTTTAAAATATTTTATGATGGAAGTATTAATAGGCTTTGAAGACTGATTAGATGTGAAATATCAGAGGAAAAGGAAAAGAGTCAATATGTATTTGTATATGATACCATCATATACACGCAAAAACAAATTAAGAAACTCAGTTTAATAAAAACTGAAGATGCAAATTTTAAGATGATAAAAGATTTCAAGCTAAATCATTCTAGCAACTGGAAATTCTAAAAGAGATTGTTAAATGATACCTATTTGGGATTCGCTAATTTAAGAAACTGCAATGACACTGATTTTTGTGACCATTCCTCTCTTGTATCATCACCCTTTTTAATAGAAATGATCATTCAAACATATGATTTAACAGTTTGTAAAATATGACAGTAATGTCACAATACCCTGAATTGGTCCAGGATAGGACAACTGACAAGAGCTTGGCCAATCAATATTTTCCCCAGAAATCTGGAGTTGGCACAAAGCAGGTCCAGTACAGCATGACTGATGTCCCTAAAAGGGGCAATTAAAATGGTCAGTAATGTTTTTTTCCATGATGGGTACTGGTAAACAAAGAAAGCTGGCCTGGAGCAGAAGCAAAGAATAAGAATTTATATGGAGACAGAGAAAGAGGATTCTGTGTCCAAATCAGTATTTTAGCCTATTTCTAAGGTCAAACTGTAACTCTGCCCTTTGAATTCCTGGATATATCATATATCTTTGTAATAAATGCTTCTCTTAATGTCCATAGGCTTGTCAGATTTGGCAAATAAACATATAGAACTTCCAGTTATATGTGAAGTAAACAATGAACACATTTGTTTTATATAAGAGGGTCCCATGTAGTGCTTGGGACACACTTACACTTCAAAAATACCTCTAATGGTTGTTTATCTGGTTAAAAGATAAACTGGGGCATATTAAAATTTTAAGAGTTTGCGCAAAACTCAATTCAAGTTGGATAGCATTAGATCTAGAAGATAGCAAGGAGCTCCAAGGAGCTGTGCAAAATGAGAGGCTTGCATCGGCAGAGGGAGCAGGAACAAGGAACCCACTCTAGGCAAAAGAGCAAGGTGAGTGGTTATTGCAAGGTCCCTTTCCTTCAAGGGATGGCGGGAGTCTATCAGGCAGATTACATCACTAATCAAGCTGATCAAGTGATCTCTGACTGATGGCTTAAGATTCTCTTTCTGGGAAACTGAAATGGTGATAAAGTTGTCTTGCTTTGGTGACATGGGGCTTAGTGTAAGCGACTGCATTTTAGGCTTGTTGTCTTGTTTAACAATCTGTATTTCACAGTTAGCTGGGTGGCCTGAGTTTTTTCTAAACACTCTATATGTGAGCCATTTAGAGTTGGTTCCTGTTTTGCAACCAAAAGACTCCTAAAGTGGGATTGTTTCATTTAGGAGAAACAATGACATTTCTGGGGGAGGGTACAAGTCAAGTCTGGGAATTGAGTTTTCAAAAGAGACCCATAATCAATTCTGTGAGCTCCTAATTTACTGACCTCTTAAAGCACTAGAATGTCTATCATTGGTTAACTAATCATATATCCAATTATTTTTAAAAAGCTGCTTATTTTTCATACTTGGGTCATTCATCAAAACCAAAGACCTTGATAATGGAGGCGATGTCATTTGTGTGTGTTTCCCACAACACCTAACTCAGGCCCGGCCGCACAATGAACACTAAGTAAACACTAGTAAAATTGAAATTTTCATCATATAGATTACAGGCATAATTAGCTCTCTCTTTTTGGGTTTTTTTTTCCTATGCTGGTTTTTTGCTCCCTATGCCCTAAACTGCATTTGAGATTCTTTGTAAGTTGAGAAGCCTTGTAGGACCTCACAGTGTTATAATAGCAATAAAATGAAGAGGAAGAAAGGTTTAGGGAGCGGTGGGAAACAAAAGCCCAGAGAAAAACCTGAAAGAAAGCCCAGCGTTTCCACTAAACACTCCAAGCTTACCCGCTTCAGCCTCGGCAGGCAGCAATTACATTCCGAAGGAAATGTTTTACAATTGTAATTACACATAATAGGAGGAATGTATTTTTCCTTCATCCTACTCCCATGGCGAGTCAATTTAATTTTTAAATACAAGAGACATAATTGATTTTAGCCCTAGATTAGCACTGAAAATGATCTATATGTGTTCTCACTAATGGAACAAGAGAATTGGGCCTCCTCGGAGACGTTAACCCAAACCTGTTCACGCAACAATTACTGGAGTCTGACAGGTTGGTGTGCAAGGAGTGGGATGCGGGAGGGAAACACCCCACTGATTAACAATTGAGCAAAATAATTAATATTATGTTCGTCCCAGTTAATTATGGATTAGGCATAAATATATTATCGTCATCGAGGCCACAACGATGAGACTGCCTGGAGGGACCTTGTCCTGTTCACCAGAAAATGGGCTTTCTCTGCACTTTTCAGGGCAAACCCATTTCTAAACGGGGCTCTCATGCAACAGGATGGATTGGGGGTGGGCTCATCTTCCCCAATAATGACAGACCTATCTCTTATCTGGCCATGGATTTCCCATCTGCTTCCCTACCAGGCTGCCACACAGTTGATGGGGAAATGAAGTAGGAGTAGCTCGAGGCAAAGCTATGAAATAGGTAGTTTATACTTTGCCATTTTGCCATCAAAATTTGCCTTTAAGCACAACTGTGGAGTCCAATTTTTACTCTCACTGAGTTGTCAACTAATCCCCCCTAAAGCAGGATTAGTAGCTGGGATATTAGGTTCTAAGACTATAATTCCCAGGTGTATTTGCATTTTAATTGATGACTCCAGAGAGTCAGCTTTGGCATGAAATCTATCACTGGGAAGGTAATGTGGGGAACTAGGTTCCAGTCTGTACCTTCCTATTTACCACTTAGGTAATTTCCAAGGTGTAAAACAGGATTATGTCCACCTCATGAGATTGTTATGATAATTAAATAAATTATAAAATATATTGTGAAAGGCACTATCATGGTATTCACACCTTTGAGTGTGTCTCAAGGTGGGGAGGGGATCCTCAAGGTCCAAAGAAACAAGGCTACAATGATGATGCTATTCATAAAAGTCACTTCACCTGCTAGGGCTTCAGTTATATCGCCTTTAAAAGAAAGGCACTTATCTGTATGATATTTAAGACTCTTTCCCCTTATAAAGTTCTATGATCCTTCATCCTTATAAAGTTCCTAAGTAGCACACAAACAAATGAGGACACACAAATGCAGGGACCCAGCTTATTCAGTCATGAATTGAGACAGCCTTTCAAAACATTTGTTCAAATATGACTGGTTCTTGAATATAGGCTATTAGGGTTCAGGGCACTGCAGCTGGCAGTCAGAAAGAGTGTGAGCCATGTGTGAGCATGGTTTTCCTATGGGGAAATGGAACAAGGGAATGGCTGAAGCGAAGTGAACTCTCAGGACTTCAATGGGCTATAAAATGGTAAGTCCTGCCTCAGTCGTACTGTTTGAGAGCCCAAGCCTCTAACAGCTTAGAACACATGGTAAAATCTTACAACCAACTGGCCTTTCATCTCTGATGTCTCATATCACCTTGCCATATGATTTTATATCACTCAGAGCATATCATTCTGAAAAAACAAAAATAGCATGTGTTTTTGTTTGTGTTTCTGTCCGTGTGTGTGCATTCGTCATATGTCTGTGTGTATATGTGTGCATCTGTGTCTGTATATAACTGTGTGGGTGTGTATTTGACTGTTTGTATTCCCATACAGACTGTCTTTGGTAGATGTAGGAATCGCATTGTTTGTCTTTAATAATAATGGATATGTAGTACATGAAAAATTGTGTTCCTAGGAAAGCACTAGAGCCTACAGTTACTGACTACTTAAATTGCTTATGAGCGTTTTGATGTGCTTTTAATGTTCAAAGTCACACATCTGAGCACACTCACAAGAGTTTCACATGGCAGGAAGCTAGACCCATGAAGCTCACTCCAACCACTAGGGCCAGTAGGACGCCAGGTAAAGCAATCGTGCCGTCCCAATGCACACATGACCTGATTTCTTCAATATCAGCGAACTCCTCCAAAGGCCTTTTGCTTCTGTTTCTTTAAATACACAGGTTCCTAGGAAATTCAGAAAACTTTGACAACTAGAAAATTCTAAGGCTAGAAATTATGTAGATTTTGGTCAAACTGCTCATACCTAGGCAGAAACACTGGTTATTTACGTGACATGGTGTTAGGAAAAAAAAATCCCTCTTTGAAAGACCTGAATTTCCCATGGTTCTCACTAGGATGAATAGGCTTTAAGGATATTAATGTATCCTTAATGGCCTAGTACTGAAATTGGAAGAAAATATGAATTATTTGTGAAGAAATCAACATTTTCCCATCTGGCTGAAGGGAATACTGAGATTCAAAATAAATCGATCAAATGCTCCCTTGCCAGGAGGGCAGCATGAAGCCTTATAAGTGTGAAGTCTTCATTTTAGAAAAGAATCTATCTGTGACAAACAAAAACAAGGATAATGGCGCATTTTCAACTTGCCCTTGAAGCTGGATCAGGGAGCCCTTCATATGGAAAGTCGAATTAAACATTGGGTGCACTCTTCATATCATTTAAGTAACAGATTATTTAAAATTGGTTTGCTTTTTGAAATCATGATTTGGATGGCCATTTCAAAGTTTGTGTAGGAGAATTACCGAAGCCTGGAATTAAGAAAAGAGAGTCTGTGAGTGGACGGGCAGTCTGGCAGTCAGTCATAGGCAAGAAGCAATACCCGCTTTCTTTTAGCTGGTGTTCAGGAAATGGGTTTCAGGATCACCTATAATTTGCATTTACAAGACAACCTCTTCTAGACTTAAAGAAATTACTTCTTCCTTTAAATATTTTGCATTGTAGTTTGTTGATAATCTGTCCCCTTGACATCTCCTGCAATTCTATAATCTATAATCTATTATTATAGAAAGCCAAATATTCTACTAAGAACAGAATAATCTATTAAGAATATCTGAAGTCCTGAGAGAAGCTGACTACAGTTGATAATTTCCTTTGTCTCCCTCTTCCTAATAGAATGCAAGCCTCTTGAGAAATAAGACTCACATCTTATTTTAATTCTCCACAGCCCTTAACATGGTGTCATTTAGATAATAGGCAATCGATAAATATTAGTTGAATCAATGAATTCATGCCTACCCAGGGTTAAGAGTGCAAGAAGTCACCGAGTGGCCAAACCACTGAGGGAGGCCTGCTTCTACAATAGTACAAACTGGATTATTGCCTTCCTTAATACCCAAATGGCTGGAATGATTGCTAGCTATCAGGATAAGAAACTTTTCTCTGCCCCAGGCACTGTGCTTAGCACTTTTCTTAAATTATATATTCACAGGAAACCTGAAAAGTAATTTACTCATTTTACAGGGAAAGAAGCTCAGGTACAGAATGATTAGGTACATAGATCAAGGTCACGCAGTGAGCAAGTGTGAGAGTCAGGATTTCTATCCTGATCTTTTTCAAAGACAATGCAGTTGCCTCTACCTCTTCACCTCCAGGAAATTTCTGGCCAACAATTTCTAATTTAGTTTCCTTTTGTGTCAGAATCACAAAAAGAACAGAAGTATATTACGATTGGATTAATTGTAGGAGACTTTAAATAAACGAACAGTTTATAAGGCAGTTAAGTCATAGGGGTAGGAATAATGAAATACCCTGAGATTAGTTACTCCTTAAATCAGAGGAGGGTGCAAAGAGGAGAAACAGGCTTGGAGACAGAGGGCTGCGCAGAGAGCCTCCGTCTCACCTCCGCCTTCTCTTCCACTGTCCAAAGCAGTGCACAGCAGTTCAGCATTTAGCAACAGTGGGAAAAGCAGGGTAATACACTCTGATTTCCTGCTGGTGCTTCCCGTTGGTCAAATCTGAGAGAAAGCCAGAAATTCAAGAGTTCTATTTGTAGAGTTCAGGCAAGTCAGACTCCCAGAGTACAGAGTAGAGAGAAAAGCACGGAGAGTTGATCAGGAGAAGCAAACAGAAACTTTACAGCAAACCCATCATATAAAATAAATCAAAACAATAGAATTGTGCACTCTGATTGGAGGTCTTTGGAAGCAGAAAAATCTATAAAACAAAGTAAGTCTTGTCAAACTTAAAAAAAAGAAAAATGTATAAAGTTATCAAAAAATCACTGCTGAGTTCAATTTAAGCCTGTTTTCTTACTGAATGACTAGCATCAAGAGCAAATTTATAATGCACCCAAGATATTAATTGGAAAGCAGTTGTAACCAAGAATGAGGGCAGAGAAATAATGGGAGCACATTTAGCACAGTGGGTAGCTCTGCCTTGTCAGATCCGAATGGCCCCCAGACTGGGAGTGATACATTTCAATTCCACTTTAACAGTCACGGCACCCTGGAGGAGGAGGAGAAAACGCCAGCTAACATTTTTAATTTGGCTCTCTAGAGTCGCTACCGATACCTTTTCTTTCAACGCCTTGACCCTCTGCTCTACTCAGCATACTAGCTCGCAATGTTCTCACTGACCCAAATCTTAATTAATATTACTTTCTCAGTTGTGATACCAGATCCGTCTCCACTGACCTAAGAATGCCCCTCACTTGCATCCGGGGAGCCCCTTTAATCTTCCCTATCTCCAGCTGCACTCTGGGTGCCCAGCATGGTCAGAGTGACTGGCATGGATTGGATACTGAATGAAGAGAGGCAATAAATGAATAAATAGCTCAATAAATAAATAAACTGGAAATAACATGCCTGTCTCCAAGTGAAGGCAGGCAGAGAACAGAAATGGAAGGAAAACACAAGCTGGCCCTTTGGTTTGAGAATGTATTCAATGTACAATTAAAAAAAACTGTATTTTTCAAAGTAATCTTTTGAAAGAAAGTGTTACTTACCTTTTCTAGTGTTACTGAACTATCTGAGGACAGTTTTGGTAGATGGAAGTAGAAAGGGGACGTGAGGGAAATGGGGTGAGAGAAATAATCACTATTTCTTATTTTACAATTCTTTGTTTCTTATGCTCCCACCTGGGAGTCAGCTACACTCCACATTCACAGAGGTAGGGAATCCCTCTCATGTTTCTTGCCCCACCCCACCCCCCACAGAGCCCATCATATATGTGATATTCCACATAGCTGATGATACCAACACCTTTTGTCATTCTAGCTAATAGTGGTTTATTTCAACTAAACAGAGAGTTCTCTGAGGCTACTGGAAAGTGTTTGGTAAAGCAAGCAATTAGGAAGGACTGGTAACAAAGAGTAAAGTCTCTCCTGAATATGATTTTTAAGGTGCAAAGGATAAATGGAGCTGGAGATAAACCATTAAACAAAGGAATCAATGAATGGCCATTTACTATTAGAGGGTACTTTAAACAATATGCATGCTATGCTCCAACGATTAAGATGTTTTTCTTATTATAAGAACTTCCAATCTATATAGAAACCAAAGGTTTAGATGTTCAGGGAAAAATTAATTCCATTGCAAGGTTCACCCTGCCGGCTAAGCGATCTGAAGCAATCACAGATTTATATTTCAACCACTGCCTCTGCATAGGTAATTATATTAACAAGTGTTTTCAAATTACCCCAGTTTCTCAGAATCATTTATAGCTTCTTACATTTTTAATAAAACACTATTTTTAAATGTCTATCATTCCTCATGGGCTACTACAGCTCTTTTGCCTCTTACCAATGCATTCTTTGGAGGAGAAAGCACTTCTGTTTTGTTTGTTTATATTGTTGGGGTTTTTTTTGCTTCATTTTGCTTTCCTTCCATTTGCTAGTAGGTAACTTTGAACACAAAGTACACAGAAATTTAGGTACTAGTCTTATCAGATAGCTAGAGAATATAGAATCTAGAGTTGACTTCAAATAAATCAAGTTTGAATTAGCATGACAGCAGGTGTGTCAGAGAAGCAGGGCTGGGACAGCCAGTGTGGTCTTTTTGCTTCTCACAGTCCAGGTAGAACTGGCCTGCACTGCAGAGCACCAACGCATTCCTTGTACTCAGTTCACACTTATGCTACCAGGTCACCAGTCAAGCGCAGAGGCAAGCTGTAAGTTTTTCTTACAGGTCAGGACATAGCACTGCTTAGGGTAACACCTTTTCTCAGTAAAATTGAAAATGTTCCCTATGTAGAAAAATGGATATAGAAAATTCTGCATGATATTTAAAATATATAAACCATGTTTATATAAATCCAGAGATAAATAGGCTATAATTTCAGTAGAAATAATTGTTAGAAAAATCTTGGGCTATGACAATCTTGAAAGCCATTTTAGGACACCCCCATAGTAAGCCCAACAAGAAACAATGTCTGTTAAGAATCAACTGCTTTTGACAAAAACCTCTCTATCTCTCTGGAACATAACTCTAGCCCTTAACTACCATCCTTGCCACCATCCATTAGCTTTCTAGACTAGTACTTTGTCACACTCGGTTTAATTCAGTTTCCCCTGTTTGTTTTCTAACTGCAAGAAAGAGAAAACTTTAAAATTTGGGGGAGAAGGTAAGAGTTTCACTAGTAGTACTTCTGCAATGGAAGTTGCATTTATCCCACATATAGAGACCTCCTGCCTAAACTGCCTAAACCAATATCATCCCTATCACTTAACACATACACACACGTGCATGTCAGCCTCTAACATGCAGGGTCTAAGCAAAGAGCAGAACTAGAGGTCCACACACTTTGTATATAAATATTTTAAAAGTTGTAAATCAAACTAATAAAATATTAAATAGCCATGCTGTGTGCTTCAGCTTGAAAAATATGTTTTTATAATGATTAGAGAGACCAAGTGTGAATTCTCCAGTTCCTTCAAGCTTTACACAAGAATAACAGGTGGAGGTAGAGCTTCCTGATCCTGTGATACACAACTATGTCTTCTTTCTTCTTCCCATCACCACTTTTTCCACTCCGGACCCAGTCCTGCTGTCAGAAAGCTTACTGCCATGTCCGTAGATACTCCGCCCTGCATGTTTAAGCTGTGTACACCCCTTGCAAGAGGTAGCCTTCTGGTAATGCTTGAGTCCAGGATGTACACACTAGTACTATAGCATCAACAGGAAAGAGACAGACAAGAGGGGAACACAGGCTGTGGAGCAAGCCAAGGGGTGTTTGGGGAGGAAATTCCAGGTTCCCAGGATCCGGGGAGCTCTCTAAACTGACATGTGTGGGCACTCCGGATGCATATTCTTCCTGGGCCCATAGACTCCTCATTTTTGGCACAGTTCGCTTGATAACAAAGGCCAGGGATGGCTCTCTAATGGAGTCCAGGGAAAGGGTCCAGATTTCTCAGGTGCAAGGATGGAGTTTCATATACAGAGTAACCTACACCTGAAATGAAAAGTCAAGGTAAATAGGATGTTTTTTTCTCATGTGGAAAAGCCTAGTTTCCCACATATACAACTGGGCTGGCTTTTCCTGCAGCTCTGGATAAGCCATAGGCTGCCCCTACCTTGAACATGGAAGGAAACCACACTTCCCACTTCTGTGGAATATCAGGTGACAATCTGCCACGCAGATGGGGGGAGGATGACTTCTGATAATCTCTGACTGCTTTTCAATAGAAAACATCAGCTGATCGTTTACAGCCCAAGACTCTTCAGCCCCTTTGCCTCAGTTCTTCAATTCCAAACTATATATCATGATCCTTTCACCCAAACCTCATAAGTTCTGTGCATTTTAACCAGATTTCAAAGTCTCAATAAATATAGTGACTTTGCTTTCTCCCTCCCCTTTTTGAGGTACAAGTCACTCTTACTTTGGTAAGCAATAAATTCAACTTTGTCTTAACAACAGGCTTTGAGATTTAGGAGGTGAGTACTTGACGGATTACACTGGTTCCTGTTGTGGGGACCTGTGCTATTGAAGAGATCAGGGGCATTTACCCACACCTTTGTGTTAAATGCTCTGGGATTTTCCGCTCAATCCATTTTGGTAAAAGAGTGTTTGATTCTTTTACTTATGTGTCAAGTCTGATTGCATAACTGCGTGTTAGATTTTCATCCCTCTGAGCTATTAAGATTGATCACAGATGGACAAAATACCAGCTTCTCACGAGCCATAATGATTTTGTTTGTGAAAGGAGAAGCAAATGAATCCTGAGCCAGCCTTCCATTCAATTGTGTGTGAAGAGATCATAGACTTCAAGAAACCCTCTAGATCTCTATTTAAATATCACAGCCCTCCCCTCACCCTGGCTACAGAAGTAAACAAACGACCATGCTTGTCACCATAAAATTTAAATTTCCTAATATTAATGATTATTGTCCTCAACAGGGACAAAGAGCATTGTTAACTACTGTCATCTGTAACTTGGTGTGAATCGACGTTTTATGGATATTCCATGTAGTGGAAACAGAAGAGTAGACTTTGAAAAGGAAAGCCAGAACAGAGTAAGGCTGGGAGGGGGAATAATTTGAAATCCAGAGCTGAGAAGCCAGAGAACCATGAATGAATGTGACTCAGAGACGGTAAAGCCTGACGTGGCTTTGGTGTCCACCCGCACCTTCACAATTTTCTCAGGATTATTGTGTGCAAGCCTTTTTGACACCCCCAATGCTGAAGTGTTCTGTCCTTTGATAGTGAATTTGATTTGGAAAATAATAAAAACAATTAATCCAGAGTTAGATGAAGGGGCATGTTAGGTGATATAATTTGGGATCCAGAAGTGAGAATGGAGATAATCCATCAGATTATTTCGTGATTGTTGCTGTTGCAATTATTTACTGCCTCCGAACTTGCTCTGAAGGCAAGCTCCACAGTCCTGAGTGTAAACCTCCAAAGATGATTATTACAAAGAGCACACTTTATTTAGAATATGAAATTTTGTTCAATTGTTTAAAATCAGCACAGAGTCTGTAGTTCAATTTCATACAAAAATGAAGTTCAACCAGCTGGGACTTTTCTTTAGATCAAATTTCTCCCTGTCCATCCAAAGAATTTCATGATAAATGGGATTGATATTTTTTATTTGGAAAATCATATTCTCTCAATATTATTTACTAATGCTTAAACCAGGTTTCTAGGTTTTCGATTATTTACTCAGTAATTCTACATGATTTAGTTGTCTTGATAGAATACTTCTCCGCAAGTATTTTCACAGAGAATCTCAATTTACCTGAAGTCCAAAGGACGTGAGGTTTTCCACACCTGAGGTCTTGTATAAGACTTTGAAGGGATTAAAATATCTTCATTTTACTTTCATATTTAAATAAGAATTTAGCTTGACATAAACTTCTAAATTGAAATTACTGTTTTCTCTTAACATTTTGACCCCATTACTTCTCTTATTCTTGGTTTTTATGTTGTTAGAAGTTTATCATCAATCTGACACTTGTTCTTTGTAAATTAGATACTCATTTATTCCAGAAACTTTTCAAATTCTCTCCTTATGTTTGATAGTCTTAAATTTCAATAAAATAGTTCTAGGTTAATTTTTCTCTTTCCCCTTATATCTCCTGTTGGGTCATGTTGAACATTTAAGTCTTGATTTTTAAAAATATTTAATTCTTAAAAATTATTGGTGATTTTCTCTTTGAATACCTTCCCCTTTATCGAATGAATTTCCTCCTATTTTCTATGAAATATATTTTACAAATAGTGACATTCCCATTTCTATCTTCTGTATTTTTATAGTTTTTGTTTTTATGACTTCTTCATATCTTTAAGTGTGCCTTGATCTGATCTTTAAATGTATTAATTTATTCTTCAGCTTTATACACACTGGTAATCAATTAAATTATTTAATTCTTTACTTTTACTCAACTTTTTCATGCCAGATATTACCTTGATTTTATTAAGGATATTTGTTACATTAATTTAAAATAGCCCTTAATTTATCTTCATTTTGTATAAGTCATGGTTGTTTATAGCCTCTGAATTTGTTTTGAAAGCAACACTACAGGTATAAGTGTAAACCTCCAAAGACGATGACTATAAAGGGCACACTTTATTTAGAATATGAAATTATGTTCACTTGTTCAAAATTAGCTTGGATTCTGTAATTCAATTCCCTACAGTTTTTTTTTTTAATTACAGAAATGCTTCTTGTGTATCTGTTTGGTTGGTTTGTTGGTTTAATATTAGCTCATATCCTCTGGAATATCTGGGACTTTGCTAACACGCATGAGTATAGGTATGCAGTCCTAGGGTGCCTTGAATTCCTTAGTTGGCTGATAAAAGGTAGTAATGGAGGGAAATGTTCCTCATGGAGAAGTTCCTCTGGTGCTACAACCTAAACTCAACTACAATCATTTGTATATATTCCCCCATAGGTGACTGCCCTTCAGAAAACTCCTGTTACCTTCTGCTCCAGGAGCTAAGGCTTTTCCAAATTTGCTTCTTCTTTACATTAGCCATTGCTTAAAAATACGTGCATGGGGGTGGATATGCTCAGGGGTGTGTGGAAAGCCTTCTTGCACATGCTGTCTGATTATAGTCCCAGAGGGATGCTACTTCTGTACAACAGGGTATCCACCATCCCTGGCTAGCACAGAGGGAGGTGCTACCTCTCTCCTTCTGTTCCGTGGTGACTGAAGAGTAGACTTTGGAGCTTACAAGCAATGTAGGTCCTATACTAAGAGCCTTTCCTTAACCTTTCCTCACTGTGACATGGTGTCCTCATGCATTTTGGGCTACCGTGCCCCTAAAATCAAGGTATAGCAATCTACTTTGTTTTCTGGGGATTCTCTATATTTTTTCATAAAATAAGTTATGTCTATAAGAGCAAGATGGACCATTGACCCAATAACTTAATACGACCTGAGGGCTTCTGGAGATGGGAAACACATGTGTTTTTCTATTATATAGATATCATCCCATCTCACACTGAGCTGTCTGTCAGACTATATATAGATCAATGATGAGTTTATCAGGTTGAGAGCCAAGTGTCCTTTATCTTTAATAGTTTTTAATGTGCTTGGATATCCAAAAACTCAGCACTGCTAATGGTTAAATGATATATAAACAATCACAAGACTGAGCTTTGTGGAATTCCTATAGAAACTCAGAGGAAGAAATGATTGCTGGAATGATGAAGAAAGGCATAATAATAAAAGGTCAATAATATTATAATATGTGTAAATAATATATGTATACTTCTTATGAAGTTGTTTGATGTAAGTACTATTATTACTCCCTATTTATAGACAATGAAACTGGATTCCAGAAAGCATAATACAATTTGTTGAGCTCACACACGCAGGTGTCATAGCTAGAATTCACACAATTCTTCAACTGCAAAACTATTGCTCTTGTCAGTTTGTCATTGTCCCTATTATGAAAAAAAATACTCTTAACTGTGTGTATACATGAGTAGGTGAAATTGGTATTTAAACATAAACAAATCAGATTGACACATATGTTGGAAGGAGAATACACCCACCTCCACAATGATGACTACTACCTCTTGTATGTGCTCAATCATGGCTCCTCCGTGTTCTCGTATGATGATCAGAACTGCCCTGTGTAGTAGGGCAGTAGTGGTCCTTCCCAAAGAAAGAAAGTTACTCTAGCTCCAAGTAAACGGAGCATTTAGAAAGGAAATTTAAGAAGATGAAAGTCTTTTAGATACAAATAATAGACTCAGGTAAGGAAATGCAGCTCTGAAATTTATCTTGGGTATCATCAGGAAGTTTCGGTACTACAAATTTCATGAGCAATGTGAAAGGAAATGTCAGAAGTCTGGTCCGCTCGTCTGACTGTAGCAAGCATCCCGCTGTGGATGTGGAATGAGAAAGCCTGAATTTCCAGCAGAAGAGCTCATAATGGAGCACACGGTTATGGCTTCCCATGAAAAGTAATGTATGGTGCAAAAGATAACGAAGAAGAGTAGAATACAATCTGCATGCATTCCTGGGTTTATAGCCAATCAAGTGGAGTATTAAAACCCGAGCACACTTAATTAAATGTCTCATTTTGAGTAGTGTGATGAATAAGGGTCATGAAATTGTTAGTGCTGAGAAATGAACGTAAAATGCCCTAGATTCCATTGCAGACACCATCCTCCATTTACAGTTGGGATGGAGAGGGAGGGATTTGAGCTTCTGCTTACACCTTGCCTTGAGTACTGCAGCATAAACCCCAGGATGCTACTGTAACTTGTCAAACTCTACATGCAGCTGGGAAAACATAACTTAGCATATGGATTATGAAGAGAAAAAGAAAAATGGAATCGCTCCATTCATCAGAAGGTGTAAAATGCCCTGTTTCTATCTTTTAACATTGCATCTTCTTGTAATGAGAGTTTTTTAAATGTGTGCCTTTTTTCCAAAAGCAAAGCACACATTCTTAGTTTCTTTATTATGGGAATGAGAAGTCACTCTTGGTAACTGTAGTTTTCATTTGCAAAGAACATGGGGAGAAATGTAGAAATTCATCCTTCAGAGGGTCACTGGTATTGCTCTTTTGAGTAACTCTGAAAATGCAACAGTCAATTTTGAGTATCTATTTGAATTTAAAAGTTAGGGCTTCCAGAAAGCTAAGCAAACACATGGCACCCGTTAGTCTTACCTAGGTGTTAGAAAATTCATTTACTAAACCCACAAGATTAATTTATTCAAGGTCTACTATTTGATAGAATTTGTGTGAGACTCTTGGTATTTTTAATGTATATATAGCCTAGCTCTTATATTCTTGAAGAGTTTTCCACCAAATTTAGAAGGTAACATATTCACATGAAGAGATTTTTAACACTGTAAAATAATTTAGGAAAAGTGTTTCCTAAGTAAGGCATTTAGCAATCAAACATGGACTCAAAACTATGTAATCAAAAATTCCTTACTTCTCACTCTGTGCAGGACAGTGAGGGAGCTGCCGTGGTGACATACAGGAGTTTAGAAGTGGAAATCAAGGTTTGGTGGTTTCTCACGGCC
Organism: Carollia perspicillata; assembly: GCA_004027735.1. Classification (NCBI taxonomy): domain Eukaryota; kingdom Metazoa; phylum Chordata; class Mammalia; order Chiroptera; family Phyllostomidae; genus Carollia; species Carollia perspicillata. The sequence continues at coordinate 65,239 of PVKM010000321.1, read as the reverse complement.
AAAAGTGCCTTCTTAGTTATTATGTAAATATTCTAATTGTTCTAAGTGCTTTTAGAAATAAAACCTTTACTTCTGTAAAAGCAAAGAATAATCCCTTCCTCTTGTAAAGCACTTGACAATTTTCAAAGCACTTCTATATTCATGATCTTACTTCATATTCACAGCAAACCTATAAAATAAGTAGGGCAGTTGTTACTACGTACATATATTTTCCACCTTAGGAAATGAGCTGTAAAGAGATTGCTACCTTCCCAAAGACACGGCTAATAAATGATGGGAAGGAAATTATTCTAACTTCTAATATGGTGTTCTTTTTATATAAACGAGGCACAGTTATGGGACAGAAGACAAGAGAGGGGAGGAGAGGAGAGAGAAGAAAGGTTCAGAGGCACTCATCAGATAAAGCTAAGACCAGGTTTTCTTGTCTCTAAATATTCTTCATGCCATCCTGCCCGCCTTTGATTGTGGTGTCCTTCTTGGGTCAGATCTAGTTCTACGCCATCACATTGACAAAATGCTGTCAGCTCATTTCGAACTTCACTTAGAGCCCTCTAAACTTGATTAGCATTTTTCTGTGAAAGGCAAATAGTAATCGCTCTTCACTGGTCATTTGCCTGTGTATTCTTTCACATTATTTGATAGATTCAAATTTCCATGATTAGATGTAAGTTTCTTGCAGGCAAGTAGCAGAAACATAAACAACTCTACTCTTCTTTAAAACCTTTGTAGCTATATGAATAGAGATACATGGGAGGGAAAGTAGGCCTTTAAAAGAGATTTCACCAAAGCAAAATATAGTGACTTGATTTTATACTGACCTGTTACCTATGTTTTCTACGTATACTTATTTTGCTAATACAGTTGATTTTGATCAACTCAGGGGATTAGAGATGCTGACAACCTCACTGTCAAAAATCCACACATAACTTCTGACTGCCTTAAAACATAATTACTAATAGCTTACTGAGAAGCCTTACTGAGAATATGAGCAGTCAATTAGCACATATTTTGTGTATGTTATACACTGTATTCTTAATAAAGTAAGCCAGAGAAAAAGTGTTATTCAGAAAATCATAAGGAAGGGAAATACATTACAGTGTACATTGAAAAAATCCATATGTAAGTGAATTCAAACAATTTAATGTTGTGTTGTTCAAGGGCCAACTGTATATCACTGTAGAGTTCAACTGTCAAAAATAGAAGCCACTGGCCATTTGTAGGTATTTAAACTTTAATTTTTAAAGCAAGTTTATTGAAGTATGACATAGTTTGCATGCAATTAAAATGTACAATTTGATAACTTTTGACATTTGTGTAAACCTTGTGAAGCCATCACCACAATCAAGATAATGAAAATATCTGTTTTCTTCAAAGGTTTCTTGATGCCCTTTGTAACCCTTCCCTTCCACCCTCCAAGTCTCTGGTACAGTGTGTCCAGTCCATTTACATGCTTAACAAGGTGCTGATTCTGGCCAACAGGGACCCCTTGAGCTTCTTGTCCCATAAGCTGCCCTTTCTAGAAGGGCTAGAACACTGGGCCCCTGCCTACATGTGTGAGAATCAAGCCTGTTCAATGCCCATCACCTAGCCCTACAAATCAGGAAAGATTCTAAGTCATTGACTACTTCACCCCCTCCAGCTAAGGAAGAAGGTAGAGCTGCCCTACCAACCAGAGACCTGGGCCCTGCAGGGCCCTACAAGGACTTGCAGCAGTCCCTGGACAGTGGTCACCAGTTGACCTAGACCATGTTTGCTGCCCTCGCCCTGCAATAACCCTAATAGCCTCCAGGGGTACAACCAGCAAACCAAAATCAACAGTCAAACAAAGAAACCATTGCTCTGCCTTCTAGCATTAAAGATTAGTTTGCATTTCCTAGAGTTTTATATAAATGGAATCACATAGCACACATTATTTTTGCCTGTATTCTTTCAGTAAGTATAATTGTTTGAGGTTCACCCACATTTTGGCATGTATCAATAGTTCATTCCTTGTTGCTGCTGTGTGTATTCCAGGGATGTCAAACCCATTTTCACTGGGGGCCACATCAGCCTCACAGTGGCCTTCAAAGGGCCAAAATAATTTTAGGACTGTATAAACGTAACCAACTCCTTAACTGTTAAGGAGCTGAAATTACATTCGGCCTTTTGAAGGCAACTGCAAGGCTGATGTGGCCCCTGGTATTTCATTATACAGGTGTAGTCTGATGTACTACAATTTCTTTACCACCTGTTGGATTGTATCCTGTTTGGGTTATTCTGAATAAAGCTGCTATGAACGTTGCTGTACAAGTCCTTGTGTGGCCATAAGCTTTCATTTCTCTTGAGAAAGTGTCTAGGAGTAGGATAGCTGGATTATATGGTGACTATTCATTTAACATTTTAATAAACTCGAATATTTCCCCATTAGCATGATGCCAGCTTTGAGGGTGAGATGGATATATTAAGACAAAATCATCTCCTGCTATGTTATTGAAGATTTTTATAAGAATTTTTGGAGTAAAATACTTTTTAAGCATCTGTAGATATGCTCATATAATTTTTCTCCTTAGACTATTAGTAAGATGAATTATATTAATAGACTCACCAATATTGAATCATTGTTATTTCTTAGAATAAATTCTTCTTAACCATCATTTTTAATGTTTTGCTACATTCTGTTTTTGAATATTATACTTAAGATTTTTGCATAAATATGTAAGGGCTTCTGTATTAATATTATACTTATTTCATAAAAAGAAATTGATGCATTTATTTTTTCCCTGTATTCTGGAACATTTTAGTTTATTCATTCTTTAAATGTTAAATCAATGAAAGAAACTACTTTTTTCTCATATTTTCTTGACCAGATTTTGAAAGCAGTTTGGTTATGATTTCTGTCTCTTCTGGATAGCATCAGTTAAGAACTGAAACCACTTGTATCCACACAGCTTGACAAGCAGGACAGAAAAACAAGAGCTTCTATGTCAACCTGATGTAACTATTGGTTCAAGAAAATTCTCACCCCAGAAGATAAGGCTATAAATCAATAAATGACTGCACTATTAGCTTCAGGACATTCCTGAAAACCATTTTGTCCAATGTACTTACCTGGCAAATAGCTATTCTGATCAACAATGGGTTGTTTACCTAAGCAAGGTGTTTGCTTAGTAAACAGCAGTATGCATATGGAGACACGTGTGTGGGACAGACTGACAGCTGTCAAAGGTGATGTGGGAGGGAAGGACAGCATGAATGAAGGTGAAGGCATTAGCCAAAGAATATGTATGCATAACTCATAGCCACAGACAACAGTGTGGAGACAGCCAGAGGCAAAGGGGGATAGGGAAAGGGTGGAGGTGGGCAAAGGAGAAAATGGGGATGTCTGTAATAGTGTCAACAATAAATTAATTTAAAAAATTAAATAGATCTAAAAAAGACATGTTTCTATACTCTCATTTTATTGTGCTCAACAATTCTAATACACAGCGTGGGGCAAAAGTATGTTTACAGTTGTGAGTACACAAAACACAGTGTATTCTTGCCTTATTTATTAATTATTGTATTCTTTCCATACCCCAAACTGTAAGCCTACTTCTGCCATACCCTGTATTATGTCATAAACTTTGTCTGATCCCAACCAGGGTCCACATTTCCAGACCCATCCTGAACCACTCGATCCCAGACCACAGAACTCTGCGCACATCTGCCCGGCCTCCCCATTCAGAGATTGTGCTAAGACTGGGCCATGGCTGTGTTCTCCTCTTCTGCAACCATTTAATGAACTTAGGTTTGTTAGTCAACAGCTTATTCTGGGGCCTCTTGGAGGGAGCTGGCAGTTGACATGGTGCATTGTATTTTCCCAGGCTATTATCCATTTTATCCAGGTTTTTACATTTCTTGGCCTAGAGTTGAACATACAGGGTTTTTTTTTATGGTATTTTAAAATGATGTCGGTTTCTAATGGTATCTTCCTCTTTTCATTTCTGCACTTGAAAATTTAACACCTTGTTTCTTGAAGAGGTCACTTATTGGTCTTATCTATTTATGTTATTATTATCATTTATACTATGTTTTAACTATAAAGCTATTTTTTCTGGGAACTTTCAAAGCTACATTGGTATTTAATGTTTACTATAACAATTTTCTGGAAGTATAAAAAAGCCACTTTCTATATAATGTTGACCTGCGTTGAATACTTATTTTTGTATAAAACATTTATTGATTTATGGTTGAGGGTCCTGTTGGCTTTTTGATTCTGTTATTTTAAATTTTATTTCAGTTTGAATAAAAACATTTTTAATATTTCTAATTTTAAAAACTTACTGATCTTTTCTTTGTGACATAATATGTATATTTATTTTTTGTTATTTATGAAATGTGGGAAAACAATTGCCTCCATTTTCAGGTTATAAATTTCTTTATATGTAACTATGTAAATACACATTTATTGCATGTAATTTTATTTATAAAAATAAACATGTATTTGTATGTGATATGTGTCAGATAAATATTGTAATAAATACAATGTGATACAATGTGTAAAACTGTATAATAAAATTTTACTTTATTAATTATATTATTAATGTTTAAATTTCTTTTTTATATACATGCTCTGTTGTGGAGTGAGTACTGTGAAGTAAAGTTTCGGATAACCAGGACAAATCTCTCTATATTTTTTTTCTCCCTACATTCCATGTAGGTTTTGCTTTATGTATGTTGCTACTGTTCTTTGATGTTGTAGTAATTTTATAATAACTTTAAATGACTTTAGTTTTTATTAAGTACCTTTTTTCTTGATTAATGTTTTTATGTGAATTCTGTTAAGTATATGATGTGGGATCATTTATATAATATTTTCTTTTCTTCAATAGATATACAGAATTCAGTTGCGAAACTTTAGTTCCAGAATAACTTTGGGGTAGTGTTAAATTTCATTTTGTTTTGTTTTGTGCTTCATTAACTTTTATCTTTTGTTATTTTTATTATCTTTGTGCTCTGAGTTATATACTCTATGCTTTCAAAAATTTTAGGATGAATTTATTGATGACCTTTATACAATTAAAATTTTTTTAGGCACTTTTACATCTGTCCCACTGGTTATATTAAGAAGTTTCAGCAGACATTTTTGGGTGTCTATGGAACACACATTTCTCTCTTTTTCCCATGTAATCCAGTCAAGTAATTCTAATGAATGTTGGTAGATTGTAGATTAAATTCATTTTACCTGTCATTGGTTTGTTCTTAATCGTGTGACAAATTCTGGGCAATGAGATGTGAATGAATGTCTACTGGGAACTCTGAAGAAAGGTTTATTCATTCTTATATAGAAACATGCTGAAAAAAAATGGTTTCTTAGTTGGAAGGATGCTGGCACATTTATTATACCTGGAAATGCAGCAGCCCTCTTGTATGTGTGAGGGAGAGAGAGTTGCGAACAACTCCAGCAAACTGAGAACGGGATGGAGGGTCATTGGAAGATGCACAGGGCCCTGATGATGGACTTGGGTAGCTGAAGCAGACCTTGAAACTTTCATCTCAACTCAGGATTCCTTATTTTAGGAGATTATTGTTAAAGCACTTTGATTCTGGGCCCTCTATAAATTTGGACTTTTCTTTGCCCCTAAGAATGTTTTACGCAGACAATCTTTAATTTCTAAGAAATTCCTATTTGAAGGATAACCGTATATTAAATTTATTCTGGATTATGATCAAGATTGTAGATTATAAAATTTCTCTTTTTGAAAATGATTTAAATTTATTTATGGGCAAGATGTGAGTTACTGTAAATAGATCCTGAACTTAAGGAAAAAATGCCTTTTCCTTTAGGATGCTATGATGTACATATTGCACATCTGTGTATTCCCACACATAAAATCTAGTTTATTGACTGTAGTATTCTATGCCTCTGTGCCCTCACTTATTTCTTGTCTATTATATCTGTGCAATTCTTGAATGTGGAGTAATAAAATCCTCTCCCATAATTGCATTTTTATCAAGGTCAATGTGCATTTCTAATATTTTGCTTTATATATTTAGCTGCTATCTTTCTGGTGCATGCAACTTTATGACTTTTATATCTTCTTCATAAATTGCTCCTTTTATCTTTGTGTAATGTCCTTCAGTATCCTCTTCAGTACTTTTAACCTTAAATCTCACTTTCTCTGGTATTAGGTCTAACGCTTTGGCTTTGTCTCGTTTGCGTTTGCCTAGTACCTTTTTTCCATCTATTTATTTTGTAACTTTTTAAAAATTACTTCCTTTAAAGTTCTATTGCAAGCAGTATACTTTCACTCTGAGAGTTCTGCCTACTTAAAGGTAGTAGAAAATTATCATTCTACTTAATGTTTACCATTTAATTTACTTTGCTGTGTCCTCATTTAATTTTCCTCATTTTAACTTATTTGACTTAGGTTCTGTTTATGCTACTCTTTCCCTTGTCAGAAATTTGATTTATTGACTTTTCTTTCCTGTAGTTGCTTTGTTCACTTTCCCTGCATTACAAAGCATACTCATTTATCTAGTATTACATACAACAAATGCTTTTATTTTTCCTTATCGAGGCCCTCATCTCTTATAGGAAAGTCTGAAATGCTTTTATACCCTGCCTCCCACATATAATATTTTTACAACTACTGGATTTTGCTGAAATGTCTTAGTACTTCTATATAACTATATCATTATTATATTTTCCTTGCAGTATGTCTTTTCTATTTCACATAGTAAAATTATGTTTACTGATTATATTATATACAATAATCTCTCATAATCAGTTTGCATTTAACTATATTTGTTGCAAAGCTGTTTATCTATGATTTCCTACTCATCTAATTCTTCCCCCACACTGAGATTTCAGTTTTGGTTCATTTAGCATTTAATGTTCTTCCTGAGGTCATTTTTTCTTATGGGCACTTGATTAGTATATTTTATTATTTTTTGTGTAATCACAACCAACTTTTTTGATGCAATAGGTCAATGATATTTTGGCTGGGAATAGGATTCCAACTTCCAAGTCCTTTTAAATCAATAGAGAAAAACCGATTTTTTACATTATTGTCCATCAGCAAGCTTTTTGTGGGAAGACCCAGATGATAAGGAGTTTGGGCTTTCCACAACAGCCTCTACCTGGATCATTCACCTCTGCAGCAGTTGCACAGAGGTAATCACAGGCAATATAAAAACAAATAGCTCTGCCACCCAATCCCTTTGGACTCCCTTTGCCTCTGAATCAATAAGCGAAGAAGGGAATTACTTTATTGGCTGGGTGATTGATCCCAATTACCAAGGGGAAGTTTGTTTCCTACTATAAAATGGAAGGAAAGAAGAGTATGTCTGGAGTACAGCAGATTCTTTAATGCAGCTTTTAGTATAACTATGTTCTATGATTAAAAGTCAATGAAAAAATACAACTCAATTCAGGTAAGACTATTAATGGACCATACCTCTCAGGAATAAAAGTTTGGGTCACAAAGAACAACTACCAGCTGAGGTGCTTGCTGAGTACAAAGGGAATATAGAATATGTAGCAGAAAAACAATAGTTAAAAACACCTGATAAAACTACATGACTGGTTGCAGAAATAAGAACTGTAATAATTATGTCTTCCTTGTTTTGTTATGTTTATATATATAACATGTATATAAAAACAAAATATTTTTGTTTTCCCTCTTTTACACTTTTATCAGATAGCAAGTTTTAATAATAGATAACTTTAATATACAGTTTTTAAACTATAAAATATTAATAATGAGTGCACATTGCCCAAGGACTTTGCATTCTCTTTGGGGGAAAGATTTAGCATAGTTTGCTTGTATGCAGTGTAGTGGCATCATGTTAGGTGGAAAGATAAATTTGCTATTGTCTTTATCAGTAGCTTAAGTATGGTTTAAGGGGATTTGCATGGATGCCATAAACTTTGATGTTTAGTTTCATGCGTCAACTTGGTTAGGCTACGATCCCCAGTTATTAATCATACACCATCCAGGTGTGTGATTAGGTGTATGATTAAATGTATGTAGTAAATGCATTTTATATATGTGATTAACATCCATTCTAGATTGACTTTAAGGAAGGGAGATTATACTAGGTAATCTAATGGGACTGACGCAACCAGTTGAAGTGCATTAAGAGCAGAGATGAAACTTCCCTGAAGAACAAATTAAACCTGTGGACAGCAGCTTCAGCTCTCACTCAGGCATTCCAGCCTTCCCTTCCTGACGCCTGCTCCACAAATTTTAGATTTCCCAAACTCCAGCTCTCTGCAATAAAGCTCTTAATATGTATCTTCTACTGGCTCTGTTTTTCTGGTTGAAACCTGATAGATACAACATTATTTTTTTCTTGGCTTGCATTAAAATATTTCCTTGGGTTCCACTAATTGTGGCCAATGGTAATATATTATGTTTTCTAACTGTTTTTAAGTTAGTGAGAGCCTATTAAAAACAGCAGGCATTAACATAATGTCATTGGGATTTCTTGTTTCTGGGAAAAGATTTGAGTACAGGTCACGTTTTGACAGTAGTCTTCCGTTATTACAGGGGAGCAAATTTACTACAACTAAAACAAGGCAAATGTTTTTCCTTTCAAATTTTGTCTTATGTATTTATTTTCTTCGGGGGCTTGTGGCTAGACTATTTGTTCAACTCCTTCTTCTGACTGTTTCCATTGGAATGATCCCACATCACTTCAGACTTCGGGCGTATGTCCCATCATCAACCGAGAGGAGTATACCCACCATACTTGCCCTGTAGTTACAGGCTTTTTTCAAGGTATTTCATAAAGATGACTAAAAGGGACAAGCCTGAAAATATTTTGGTGTTAATTTTCTGTTTGTCTAAGATTAGCTGATATAAAAACAAAGTCCAAAGTCCACTGTTCACTGACACTTAGAAGTGTCACTAGAGCTTCTGCTTATGGTGATCTTCCGATGCCATCCCCCCACCGAATGTCCACATCCTGATCACCAGGAACTGTGAATATGTTACACACACTATGTGGCAAAGGGGAGCAATTCCATTTGTAAATGGAATTAAGGGCACTAATTAGCTAACCTTAAAATAGGGCAATTGTGTTGGATTACCCAGATTCCACATCACTACGGGAACCCTTTAATGTGGGAGAAGGAAGGAGAAGAGAATGTCAACGTGCTGCCATGTGAGAAGACCCCACCATCGCTGGCTTTCAAGATGGAGGAAAGAGGCAATGCGCCAAGGAGGGCAGGCGCCAGAAAAGCCAGAAAAGCAAGGACATGGATTATCCTCAGAGCCACCAGAAAGGAATGTAGCACTTCCTATACCTTGATTTGAACCCAGTGATATCTGTGATATATTTCTGACTCTGGAACAGTAAGATAACAAATCATTGGCAGCAGTCCCCTGAACAAATGTATGTTATTTTAAGCCACTATATTTGTGACAAATTTTTATGGTAGTGATATAAAAGGAATATGCTGTTTATTTAGAAATTATCATCCAAATTCCACTTTTTTGTGTGTATATATACACATACACACACACGTATGTGAGTGGATATATATATATATAGTCTGTCCAGAAATTGTGTGTGTGTGTGTGTGTGTATGTATAGTGTGTGTGTCCATAATGTATCCAGCCAGATACTATGCATAGAGACATTTACTGAAGAAGATGTAAGGTACAGGAAACATTGTACATAGGATAATGACACAACACTCCCCTTCAAAGTGGGTACCTTGGGACCTCACACAGTTCTCCCAGTCACCATCAGCTTCCCTATTTTATTGTCCTGAACCTCATCAGCAGTCTGAAACCTTTTCCCTTTCAAAGGTAATATAGTTTTGGGAAGAGCCAGAAGTCACAGAGCACAAAATCTGGGCAGTAGAGGGGCTGAGTCACCTGGATGATTTGATGTTTCACCAAAATTTCCACATGAGATATAATGCATGAATGGGCACATTATCTGTGATGCAGCTGCCAAGCCCCAGTTGCCCATAGCTGCGGCCTTCTGAATCAGCTGAATCATTTCCATGGAGGAATGTTCAAGCTTCACACAAAATTTGATGCAGATCCATTCTACTCATTCAGTCATTTTGAATGCAACAGCCACACACTACACATACTCACTCAATGGTGTCTACCACCCCCACTGCCTCTCATAGTGAAGTCATCATTATTCACATATGTACATTCCAGTCCACTCCCCTTGACTTCCAGGTTACATCAATGTGTGTAAACTGCTTATGTTATATTAACAATGGTTGGACTTTTTCTAGAATATGTAGATAGATAGATAGATATGGCTTCCCCTATAGTCCAGGTATATGTGTGTGTATATACAGACACACAAATACATATATAGTATATATGTGTCATATATGTGATACATATAATGTACATAATATATCCTTGTATATACATAATATTGTATATATCCTTGTATATACACAATATATTATATATTATATATCTCGTATATATCCTATATATCCCATATTGCCACTGGGTTGAAAATACTTGGAGATGGGCACTATTTTTAATTCTTTTTTGTATAAATCAGAAAGTCTAGCACTGTGCTCGTTACACAGTAGGTGGTCAACAATCAAAGACTGCATTCTGCCTTGGGCTGCATAGGAGAACGGGGAGCTCAACATTTTCCTCTTTAAGATCTAGGCTGCCAAAGTTGCTGTGGATATTCTTTATTATGTGGCATTTGACTATTTTCCCCTTTCTCTTCTCTCCTCCTCACAATTCCATTCTGAAATAAATTTTGACTTTGTGTATTTACTATTAGAAATATACCTAGTCAATCACAATATAACAGACTAAGCAATGAAATGATAATCTACAAATAATACCATCTAATATATTTAAACATTTACTATGTCAGGGATCTTCGGTGAATTAATTCACTTAATCTTTCCTCAAATGATTAATGTTTAGTTTCCTCAAAGTTTTCTAACTGACTTGGCTCTGTTATTAATTCATCCATTTATTGCACATCCTTTGAATACTGATTTTGTGGCAGCCACTGTCCTCGATTTGAGGAGCAAAGCACCTAACACAGAGCTCGGTGTGTGGTCCCTGACTCATCCCACTCTGCCAAACTCACTTCTTGTACTATCCTCCACAAAGCCTCTCTCATCCTGGTATTCTTTTTGTTGAGTAGACAGAATTTGTTTGAGTAGACAGAATTCAAATCACTTAGATATTTTTTCCCTAATACAAGTCTTCCTTAGGTCTATATTCTGAAGAATATTCCTTAATTAGGTGGTAAGCATGTCACTATATTGTTAAAAAAAGGAGCTCTGCATGTATGCAATGATGGTTTTTAATTTTAAGTAAAATTGTCTGCTAAACACTAATCAATACAGTCCATGTATCTATAAAACATTCAAGAAAAAAACAGAGAATCTACAAAAAAGTGGGAGAAAGAATCATTAGATGTTATTAAATCAATGACCATGGGAAGCTCATTCCTTGTTTAATAGCGAATGTTTCAAATACATATTGATTCACCCTGATAGCAATTACACTAGATGCAGGGGCAGGGGCAAGTCCAGGAACAGAGAAACAACAGATCTTGGGTGGACATCTCTTCATGCCTCAAAAGACACGTAAGTGCCAAATGTTCACACTTGGATGGGCAATCTGTTCTCCAAATGGCTGGAGGGGAGCTGTTCTTTGATATACCCTGTCTTATGTGTTTTGCTTAATCATTCATGGCAAAATATCTGACATTAATGTTTCTGTTGCTTACCTTCATCTCTTCAAATTAATATTAGATGTATCACAGATCCTTCCCCTTTGGATGCTTGGCCTCTTTAGACAAGCTTGCTGCAGAAGCCATCCTTCCTACATTATTTATTAAAGCGTGATAAGGTGAAGTAATTACATTATCAGATATCTCTGTCGTATTTGAGCAATAAGGCACCATAATAATAGTATAAGACATCTTGGAAGCAGGGTATAATTACCACAAGGCAATCACACTCCCGGGGATTATAGGAGCTTGGATACATGTCTTCCCTTATAATGCCCTAAGGATGTGATTATCTCAAGGAGAGAGAGAGCAAGAGAAAGGGAGAGATCCACTGAATGATGTTGTATTCTGCTCTACAAAATTTATAGGAAAGGGCAAAAGTGGATTTCACATGAAAATGTGATGTGGCAGTTTAGAATATTTGAATAGCTATTTCAAACAAGCTGAGCTATTCGAGGAAGTTAACCTGTCTCTTCAGAAGGCAAGTAGGCCACCCTAAGTCATTTTGTAAAACAAGATTGGGCTCAGAAAAGCATCAGAATCTTAGAGTGGTGTAAGTGTGGAGGAAGGGGTCTGAATGAGCTGCTCTCCCCTAGTCACTCCACTCATTAAACTTCCCTCTCTCTGGCTGGTGGGCGAGGTCGGGACCTGTCACTCCAGCTATGACTGGTATTTGTGGCTTGGTGGTACCAAAATGAAAAAAAAAAAGATGTGTTTTTAAATTCTCCCACCAAATCTGATGGAAATATGTGTTAGTTGTGGCTAAATTAAATTTCCAGGCTGAAAGAAAAGTACAGAATGAGTAAAGCAAATGTCAGCCAGCCTAGGGTCACATCGACATCTTGAATTCTCCGGGAGACCTCAGCTGAGTCTTTCATAGCTAAACCAATTCAAGAATTTTCTGATCTATGGAGAATTGAAAATAAAAATTTCTATAAACACACACTAAAAATTGCACATTAAGGTGATTTTCCTAAAGAACATTCTTTAGAAATTCAGGATAAAAAACCAAAGCCAAAGATGAATTATTGGAATTGATTTTTAAATCTTATCAAGAAATTATTTCAATCAGCTGAAACAAAAGATATTGTTACAAAAATATTCAGATAAAAATGGGTAATTCTGTTAATTACACATTATTTTAAATCCTCATCTGAGGATACATTTACTGATTTGAAAGAGAGAGGGAAACATTAATGTGAGAGAGAAACATCAATCAGCTGCCTCCTGCACGTGCCCCAACTGGGGATTGAACTTGCCACCTCGGTATTTGCCCTGAGTGGAAATCGAACCTGTAACCTTTTCTCGTACAGGACAATGCTCCAACCAACTGAGACATCCAGCCAGGGCTAATTACACAAGTTTTTAATCAAATAATGAAGAATATCTCCATTCTCCATTAATGGATAGGAAGAAACATGTAACTGCTGACTGATGATTCTATTTTGGAGACATGTTCTGTGATACCAAAACGTTCAGCAAGAAGGTAAATATTTTAATACATTTTTATTTGGAGTAGTTTGCAAAATTTTAACATCCAATATTACTTAAAAATTCAATATCTGTATTAAATTGACTTAGTGTCAATAGGATTCAGATATCATATAGAGATGGCATCATGTAATATCACTCAGAGTCATGTATCCATTTTCTATAAAGTATGGGCAGTGAGAAAAGAAACCAGAGTGCAGGGAATGACAAAGGAGAAAAAGTCACTAAATCTCTGTGACTGAGGAGTTTCAGGTGTGACAAGCTCTCATTTCTGGGGTATGAGGGTCTTGACTACAGAACACAGTAGGAAATCAGTGTCCTTTTTCTCATAAAGACCAACGTCCTATTTATTTCTCTTATATTTTGGGGTTTTTACTCTATGCCAATTCTTCGTGCAAATAAATTCATTTCATTTTCACAACTCTGTGTCATTGTATTATTTTCATTTCAAAGATAAAAATTTGAGGTAAGGATAGTTGAAGTGGTATATCCAAGGTTGCACAACTCACAACTCAGGGATGGGGCTTTGAACAAGCCTATAAGGATCTGAGACTCATATCCTAACCACATATGCCCTGCATTACTTCTAATTGAAGAAAACATGTGCAAGGTTAGAAGGAAACAATTGTTTTAGATGTGTAATAGAAATAAGACATACATAAAAGACACAAAGGGGACACCTATACTCAATTTTACAGGGAGTGGAATGGAGAACCAAACTTTATAAAGGAGATAATTACATTTCTTTTTATGACAAAGTACAAAATTGTTATATAAAGAGGAGGAAATACATAGTTTGACTTGGTATGATATTTCACTTAATCCAGTTTAGTAATATCCTCATACAGGTAAATATAGTCGTGTATCATGGTCCTCAGCCTCCACAGCCCAGTGACTGAATGATGTAAAGGCAGAAAGTTCACTGTGCATTACCAGATCCTCTCCACTGAGCATTATTATGGAAAGGGACTCTCAAACCAGCCACACATTCCAAGACATTACAACCAAGACAACTCTGATGAATGTGTCATAGGCTGCATTACTTGCACTGTGCTTTTTAGCTGGTGGATTCCTCTAAAATGGGGTCAAATGTAAAGGTCAATAAATGGTGAGAAATTAACTATGGAACCTCCTATTAGGGGTAATAGAAGGTACTTTTTCATTTACGCTTTGACTAAAGACTATAGGCTGCCATATAGATTATGTTAAATACTGTAATTAAACTGGTGTCAAGGTCCATAAGGCCTTAAATTTTTTTTAAGATTTTATTTATTTATTTTTTAGAGAGGGGATATAGAGGGAGAGAAACATTGATGTGCAAGAGAAACATGGATTGGCTGCTTCTCACATGCCCCCAACAAGGAATCTGGCCTGCAACCCAGGCACATGCCCTAACCAGGTTTAGAATCTGGAAACCCTCAGTCCACAGGCCAGCGTTCCATCCACTGAGCCACCCCAACCAGGGCAGAGCCTTAAAATGTTTAATCTCTCATTTTCGAGGTGAGAGAAGAAGTGGGAAGAGTTGGGACAGAGAATATTTTGAAATGGGAAATTAGAACCAGGATTGCCCCACTGCAGTGAGAAGAAAGTTTCAAAAGAGAGAACATGAACACCGTGACATGATGACAGAAAGAAAAATGAACATCAAAATATGCTGTAGTGATTGAGCAGTGACTGACAACCTCAGCAAAAACATCCAGGATTTTTGTGGTCCAGAATCCTGATCATAATACTTAATAGATGCAGTGGAGCTGCCTCTCAGGAAAGGTCGGGCTGCCCCAGGACAATGGTCTTGTGAAAAATGTTAACAAAATTCTTCTAGATTTGACTTCCTTGAATTGCTGAATGAGTAAATAAGTAACATACATTATAACTTTTTGCAAGCTTCATTTCCAAAAGGAGAATTCTGAGGGATAAATTTGGTGTTCTTCCCTTCAGATTCTGGTAGGAGATCTTTCATCATAATTTCACACTTGCACACATTTTCAGGTATAATGTGATACTCAATAGGCTATATTCAGAGCATAAATCAACCCTCTGTAAGCTCTATGAAGAAAAATGATCATTCAAAAATATTTACCAGCATTCATAATGTGTTAGGGAACCTACAAAGTTTTATGAAAAACGCAAGGATGTCTCTTTCTAAAGTTTATTTCCTGTTCCCCTATTCAGTGAGGGTGTGGCCCTTGGTGGTCTCAGCTTAAAACAAGGAACCTTCCCTGAAAACCCACCTGGGAGTGCTTAACCTCTGTCTGCTGTGCTCCTCGAACTAAAGACCAATGCTCAATTGCACCAGGCTTCAGGTTAGGCAAGTGCCCGACTCTCTCAGATTGGCAATATTCATTTGTTTGTGGGTTCTTAACATTTTTCTTACTTTATAGCCAGCTCACTGATAAATAATTTATCCAAAATTTTTTATTGTTTTGAAAGTAAAGGTGGTCCAAGTTAATGAGCCATGTTATATTAGACAGAAACCTATGCTAAGATCCTTAGATTTCATTGAAATGTTGGTTACTTCAGGTTCTCAGGGGTAAATAAATATTCTTATTTATCTGAAAATCTATCCATTTCTCCATTTCACTATCTATTAATTTAGCTGGCCATCGAACTCTTTTTTAATTAGTATAATTGGAAAGGGCAGAATGAAGACTTTGATTATACCAAATTAAGGTTAAAACAAAACTAACCAAATTTTAGAACAAACATTACTTATGTAAATGGAATTTAAAGAACTTTCAATATTTTGGAATATAACAAAATCTCCAAAGACTTAATATAATTAAATATAAAAGTACACTAATAATATGAGGACAATAATCAAGGACCACAAATATTACATAAATTGCTAGAATAAAAAAATAGCCAGAAGTATAATATATGTTAAAAGAAAATTCCTACTCTCTAAATCATAGGCTGACAAATAATGAGAGTTAAGTACAAAAGTAAACCAAATATCAATCAACGTCCATATCAGGTCCCATCACCCCCACCCCACAACCTCCAGCAGCTCAGTCCTTTTCCCCACAGGGAGGAGTGGTAGGAAATTCCACACTCTGTAAGCGCCAGTCCTCTGAAAACACAATCCAAAGACTAGTCACTTTAGGATACAACTTCTTAAGAATCAAGAGCCAGGAGACAATTTCCTGATTTTCAAGGGACCAGGTAGGAGATGCAACCAACCTTCCTTCTTTATTACTAGGGAGAAATGGTGGGAGAGAGGGCAAATCAGAAGAATCTCGCTCTGCTATAAACAAGGAGGGTCACCAGTGTCCATTCCTATTCTTCTTCAATATTTGAGGGTTTTTTACTGCATTTATTCACATTTGACTTAGTTTCTTATATTCCTTTTCACTCCAGGTTCTTTTCTTTCACTCAGTTAAAATATGTATGACAAATTAAATACTCTCGAGTGAGTGTTAAAGTTTTCATTATAATTGTATTAAGATTAGACAACACCTTGTAGACTAGATGCTTCCAGTTTATTTTAAACAGGTGCCCAGATACAGATCTGTTATAACTTTGTACCCAATGTCCCAATAAAATATGTAAACACTGGTAGTAAAGGGTTACTAATTTTGAATATTTATGATTCTGAGAAGACCCAAAGGGATACTGGTTAAATCATACACAGATATTGCTAAAATAGATGCTGGTGTTCCCCTACGAAAAGAGAAAGGCAGTTAGAATTACACTCGCATCACTGAGGAGCCAGCAGGACCTCCTCAGCCTGGCTTGCAATGAAGTAGGGCAGAGAAGGAATCCTGCAGCCAGCCAAGCCACTGTACGCCTAACCAGGACTCTATCAAAGATTTCCAGGGCCCTGGAGCTTTCAAACCACCTTATTTATCCACGTCTAAAACTCTCATCAAATTTAGATCTGTGTCCAATTTCCTTTGATAGCAATCTTATTCTAGATTTTTATGAGCTTAGTATACATTACAAGGAGTCAAAAGTCTACAAAGAATTTTTAAAACACAGAAGGATGAAGAACTGGCCCCAGGGCTCGGTGTTGAGGAAAAGTAAACAAGGGCTGAAGGAGAAAAAGACAAAAACCTAAGGCAAACCTTCTGCATTTATCCTAGTGGTTCTCCCTTGTCTCTGTATTATAATTAACTGGAGGTTAAAACAAAAACACTAATACCTGGCCCCTCCCCTGACCAGAGCATTTTCAAAAGCCACGAAAATGCTTCGGACAGACACACAGCTAGATTGAGACTCTCTGATTTACGTACTGAATCCCGGGCTTCACCTGATGCAAGCCGATAATTTGGCACTTGTTCCCACTCCACACAGTGAATTTCACCTACGGTCCTCTAACCATTTAATACGTATTTCATGTAAAATCAATTTGACGCATTTCTTTTGAGAGAAAGTTACTTTTTTCCTAAAACAATGCTATTCAGCAAGCAGCAAGGTAGGTAAAAGCAGGTCGGATGTGGACATCACTAAATGCATGCATGAACTGTCACTGTCACTGGGGCGGAAGGACCCAGTTCATGTGGTTCCACAGCAGGAAACCCAGCTTCAGAGTATTTTTCCCCAAATGCCCAAAGCTGTAGAAGAAGTGAGAATGCAAGTCTTTATATCCTGCACCACCTGTCTACTAGAAATCCTAGGGTTTTCTTGGAGCCTCTGTGACTGAGGGAAAGAAAAGAAAGAAAAAAGACCACAAAGGAATCTGACAACACAGCTGTAAAGATGGCAGATGCTGAATACAACATCTACTGCAAGGGTATTCATCAAATCAAAGCTAGTGTTTTAACAGGTAAAATGTTCTCATTAAACTCTAATAAAAGTCTCCTCCCTGAAAGAATTAAAACCATTTTTATCTTCCCAAGTCTTCAGGGGAAGCTCTGTTATCAGAATCAAATTCTTCTAATTCATCTACTCCACAGAGAAATCTAAAATTCCAAAGCAGCATTTTATTCCTGTGAATGCCTTTTTTTCTTCTTAGAATTTATTTTTACATATTAAAGACAATACTATGGTGCAAATGCAGTCAGAAGCCTTTAAGAATGGTCTGTTATTATTAAGCATTGTCTATAATTAATATCAATTAGAATCTATTAAATTTAATAGACTTTGAGTTATTGAGTTTAATTCAATTTCAATAAATTTCAATTAAGTACAATTTGTTTTCATTACTTTTATTAATTCCAGTCACTATCAATTACCTTCAATTAATTTAATTTACTGGCAATATATGTTCAGGTAATTTCCTATTACATTCAATTAGTTTCTGTTCATTTCAATGGGATTTCTTGGCTGCTAACTGATTTCATAAAAATAAATGTGCAGCTATAACATAGTTTCTATATTCTACTGTCACACAAACTAATTAGCTCTGCATTCAAACTTACCACATCACAATGAGACCACTACTCACTCTTCATACAGTCTGTGTTCACCTCTCCCCATCTTCTCCCCGGGTCGATATGTCTGAGAAACATGGCCTGCTGTGGAGAGTCTGACATTTGCAAAGAAATGTCAGAATTTTCAACGGATTCATCAATCAGTTTTGTTTGCTTTGTATCTAGAACATTGCTAGGTGCCGGAGGTGATACAGGTAAAAGAAGCACAACGGGATTCCCCCGAACAATCAGATTCACATTTGATTGAACGGCCTGGATATGCCGTGTTCACTGTGGTACACATAGACGTGAACACAACGCTTCACAGGGTAGGCACTCGATGAATATGAATCTTTTCTGAGGCTGTCAATACAGTCAGTGTTGAGGTAGAGAAGCAGGGTCCTTATGAAAAATTCTGAGTCTCACGATTAAATATAAATATGCTTTCCCTTTGGAAGAAAAAACCTCAGAATTATCTTAAAACCAGTGCTAGAAGGGAAAAAATATATCTTGTTGTCTAATATTATTCTGCCATTGAAGTTTTTGAGGTCAAGTAAGTGATGTAATGGGTATATAACGTTACCAAGTTGACAAACCTTACTGGTTCTCCCTAGGGAGAATTTGCATTGAAAAAGTGGAGGTGGGGAAAAGGGAAGAAAATGGGTGTATCTGTAATAGTGTCAACAATAAAAATAAAGTTTTTCATAGTTTGCGGAGCAATTTAGCCCCCATTAACACATTTTATGTGGTAACAACCTCATTAAGAAAATAATGCAAATTTTGGTATCTACATTGAGAAACTAAATCATATTGAGGTGAAAGGGATCCTCCAGTGTCAGACAACTAGGAAATGGTAGGTTCAGTGGGAAAGAAGTCATAATGAGAGAAAAACCCAGACCCAGAGCAGCTTATGAGGGCCCTTATTTAGGAATCAAGGCAGTTCAAATCTGTAGGTAAACAAATCATACCCATTTGCCACTAAAGTGACAAATATACGTTGCTGTGGTCCAAGCTATGCAGAGCGGCAGCTACGTGCCTGGGAACAACACTCAGGACAAATGACTCACTTACTAGCCCTCGCCCTCCTCTTTCTCTCCACTCAAAGCTTTCTTAGAAAAATGTACCTGTCTGAATGGAAGTGACTGGATGTGTGACAGCTGGATAAAGCCGGGAGCATGAATGGAACACAACGCTGTTCCAGAGGAGGGCCAGTTGCCTGAGGAGGAGATGACTGAGCAGGGTTCTTTGGCAGCGGGGCAATGCTCCAGCACAAGAGGACTTGGCTCACCCCCAGCAGAAAACTGCTGTGAGGAAAGAGAGCAGGAATTCAAGGCTGAATCCAAATCAAGTTGCCAGAGCCTTTCAGCTAAGATGTGGGAGGTCCTCAGAAGGAAACCAGGGACGTGAAGATCAAAAGAGAAATTGGCTGGAGGGAATGACAGAGTCACTGGAAAGGAGCCTAAAGGAATCTCAGAGTGGGGCAAGCCCACCAGCAGGGATGACCCTTCCCCAGAGTGGCTTGCTGAAAGCAGAAACAGAGACAAGAGGTGTGGACCATCGAAAAGCCAAATATTTCACAAACTGGACCAAGGACAGTAGACAACTAATCTGCAATCACTTTGCCATTTGATATTTTATTCCTTAAAAATGTCCTAAGCTACTATAATGAATATTACCATATTGCTGCCCAAGACAAACTCTCTTTTCCAAGTAACTTCTCCATGCAAGTCACACACCCTGCTCTGTTCTCTCACATTGCCCCGCCCCCAACACCCCACGTCTCCGAATGCTGGCTATCTTCCAAGGTCTGCTAAAATCAAGTGTTAAGTCTTTCAAGAAGTTTCCCTCACAGATATCAGTGAACTGCAACACAAAGAACTTTATCAAACATGAACTGAACTCCTAGTAAATGCCAGGTTATGAGAATGAAACTGGTTTTTGTTTGTTTGTTTGTTTGTTTGTTTGTTAGTACTAAAATGATGAGGTCCTGGGGAATCCTCTTAGCCACTAACCTGCAAGTAGGTTCCCCTTTCAGACCTGCTGTGGCATTCATAGTCCTCACCACCCCCTTTCGCATTAATAATTCTGGCATTTGTATCACATTTTATATTCATAAAGTATATGCACATGCCATGCTTTACTTAATCATATGCTAACTTGTATGTTTTCCTACATACGCCCCATGAATAGACTCCTCAGTTAGACATTGGCAACAGAAGCAGAGGCCCTTCTTTCACTTTGTACTTGAGCATGCACGGCACCTAGAGGATGTTTGTTACTGGCTGGTTGCCCATACCCACAGCCAGCTGAGTGGGCTGGTTTGGAAGAGTGGATCAACAGGTATTTTTCCAATTCATTTAATATTTAATAAGTATTAGGCACCTAGGATGCACAAAGCACTATGCTAAATGCTTCAATCATGTGAAATATTTCAGGTTTCTCCAAAGATATAATTCCCAGAGACAGATGGAGTTGTAGGGATTCTTCTCCCTCCCCTCAAGTCTCTTTCAAAAATATTTAATGTTATCTATCTATCTATCTATCTATCTATCTATCTATCTATCATCTATCTATCTATCTCTTTCTGTATCTCTCTTTCTCTGCTAATTACTGTTTCCTCAGACTTCTACCATCTTGCCCATTAAGTTATTTTCTCTATTGTATTTGAATTACCCATTAATATTGATTTTATTACCCTCTCAAGCTAGCGAGCTCTTTGAAAACCAGATTTGCTATTCTTTCTGTCTTCTCCTCCCCACCTACCATAATGCTGGGCCCAATACATGATAATTTATGTATTTCTAGAGGAGACGTCCATATTATATTCATGATGCTTCCTTTAACACGCCTCCTTTAAATTGCCCATATCCACAACCACATTGGGAAACTTACAATGTTATGCCTCCAGGGCCAATTGATCAGTGGTGTCCTGTTAGACTCTGGATTTCTCAATATGATAACTAGAGGCAGTGATATAAGAACCCTCTGTTACTCGCTACATATTCATTTTATTTCCATGTGCAATATGTTTGCTAAGCTTTTGAAGGTATAAATTAATTGGGTCTTCCATGATCATCGTTTCTGCCTTGCATGGGGTAGGTGGGATTCTCACGAATCATCAGAGCCCATAGATATGGGAGCATTTCTTGTGTCAATAAATACAGTTCTGGTAAATGATGATAAAAAAGTATAACATTAATCTCTGAACAAGACACCACAACTAAAGGAAGTGTATCAGGGACCTTAAGTTTGAACCTAAAGAGGTCTTCAGCTGGGTAGAAAAACATACGATGGTACCCAGGACATGAAGGCAGACTGTCAGAGAAAGGATAACAAACAATAAACCAGAGATGCCAAGACACTGTACTTAACTCTTAGGCCACCGGTTCAGTTTCCCCAGGATTAGATGCCTGCACTTGCAAGTTTGACTTCCTGTGGGCAGTAGTCTTTTTTCTGTTATGTTTTTTTTTCCTTTTTTAACGTTGGACCTCATGTAACTGTAACCAGGGAAACAGAAAGAGGTGCACATCCTTGCTCTGCCTGGAGTTTCAAAGCAGGAGCAGGGGACAGTGTCTTCCTGAAGAGTGTTCTGGAAGGTGGTAGCAGCACTCATAATGAGAGACCCCATGGAAAAGACAAAACCAAAAGACGAGGCCGGGAGCTCTTTATTAAGAAGAATCTCCTGCCTACTCAATATTGCTCCTCGACCATGCATTGAAGTGGAGTGAGTATATATGGTTAACAGGAGAACTTTCCATTCATGGAGCACTGTGCTGTCTTTTAAACAAAATGAGATTCTGTGTGATGTAAAATGGATGATAGACTCATAGGCACAGACAATGGCGGGGATTGACTGTGGGGGGAGAGACAAGGTAGGGGTGAGCAATGGGGGAAAAGGTGGAACAACTGTAACTGAAAAACCATAAACCAGAAAAAATTGTAAAAAAAGAAAATGGATGATAGAATCATACATGTATTTAAGCTTTACAAGTCACTGTCATGTGTATGTAAACCTGCAGGGGGCGGTGTGCTGGAACAGGCCCCCAGTTGGCCTCCCTCCCTTCTGGCACTCTTTTCTGTAGTCTTTTCAGAGAAAAAGTTGGTGGAGTCAGCTCCATTAATAGGGCCTTTGTGATGTCACTGCCAAAACTGGCCTTAGTTTCTACCACTTCACTTTTAAAAACTCTCACTAGGCTCACTGAGCCTTCCAATCCTTCTCGTCTACCCATTGCTTCTCACCTCTGAATTCAGACCCGCTCCTCACCCTCACTTCCACACCTTTCCATTCCTTCTCAATGTGCCTCTCCTCTGCTCTGGCTTCTCAGGATGTATGCATCTTCTAAAAGTGGGCATATTTTACTCTTTCTGAAGCTGCTGATGCCCCTACAGCCTTCCATTCTTGGGACCCCCCTTAAAAGCACAGATGCAAAAGCACTGGTATCATAATGTAATTTTGTCATGTTGAATTCATTAGTGACAAAGAGGTAAATGGCTGCCCCAAGCAGACTTTAGTACTTTCTGCCTACTCTTCAGACATTAATGGCAATGAATAAACCAAGAGAACCTTTCAGTGTCTTCTGAAATACCTGCTTTTTCCATCTCAAGAAGGTCAAGGTAATTGGTTATTAAAGAGATTAAACTTAAGATCTGACATGGATGTTAAGTATCTATGATTGATGAGAAGGGATCAGTTAGCTTGGACAGTCACACTCACTGGATCCAAATTTCTACTTTTTTTCTGCCAAGGCATTTAAATATATTCCAGATAAATTAAGCCTATGACTTTCTAAACTTTAAGAAATCTTAATGCTTTGTGCATAAGTATAAAGCTAAACTTTCCAAGATCTCAATCATTGATTTATATTGCTGTGTCTTTGTATAATCTTTAGAGGACAAAGTAGTTGTGTCTCTAATGAGCATGTCTACAAACCCAGCCTGGACTGCTCTTCTCTTTCCACAGTCTTGGTGAAGAATTTAGAACCCAGAGCTTGAGAGCCCCCTGGATAATTTGAAGAACACCATCCTATTGATTCTAAATACCTTAGAAACCTCAAAATCTCTGGTAAGTCTCAGAAGAAGAGTTGACCAGGAGAAAAATGAAGGTAGATTTCGACTTCTTATGGTAAGAAATCAGACTGTCACTAAGGAGACCACTCCACAGGTGGACATAATTCAGCGTGTCCTGAAAGGCTAGGAGTGGCATCTGTGCGGCACAAGTTCCTAACACAGCCTTAGGCGAGACCTCTCTGACCTTGAGTCCTCGTCTATGCAAAGGAATTAGACCCAATTTTGCCTGTTTTATTTTGTTTTAATTCTACTGTACTGTATTTCTCTGGAATGCAGATTATTCTGTTTTCTTCTGCTCGGTGCTAGGAGGAATATTTTGTAAACCTTTTTTGTTTTTTGAGACCCAAGAGGCAAACTTCACAAACTCCATCACCTTGGCTGCCTCGTCTTTCAGCTCTGGCTGCGTTTGGCCAATGGGAAGCCTCATCAGGAGCTCAGAGGAAGGCAAAAGACAGAGGCTGTGATATGTCTTCCCTGCTCTCTAATGTTCCTGAGACATGTTTTCTGGCAGTAGCCATGTCTCTCCACAATCACAACCCTGAAAGGCAGCAGATCTTCCCCAGCTCTACCCCTCACAGGGTGCTGGTGTCACTAGCGCCTCCTTGTTCCTTCAGGCCCAACCTTGACAATAGCTTCCAATTTTTGCCAACTTCTAGGGGCCACAATATCCTTTGCCAGTTCCCTAAACTCACATTTCTGTGAGTAGAACCTTTGTTAGAGTCACATGAGCCATCTGAGTTGGGTTTGTATTTCCAACTGGGACCTTGAATGTTATTTGTAATTAGATAATATTGATAATATTTTAAAAGGAAAAACAATTAAAGTAAATTATTATAAATTATTGGAATTGAGTAGATAAAAGGAAGTTTCATATTCTTTCTCTAATTACACTACAATCACTGTTCTATGCAGGCATTAGAGAGAGACCCCTTCCCTTTCTTTCCTTGACATGCAAATAGGCCTATGATAGGACAGAATTGGTAGGAAGGGGCTGGGGGTGGAGCACTGACTATAATACAAAATATTCCCATGAAGGAAAGTAACTTGTGATATTATTTGCTGATGCTTCTAAATAAGGTTGTACATTAGTTTCCTATCACTGCTGTAACAAATCATCACAGACTTAGCAGCTTAAAACAACACACATTTATTCTCTTGAGTCAGATGTCCAAACTCAGTTTCACTGGGATGAAATCAAGGTATTTGTAAAGCTATGCTCCCTCCAGTGGTTCCAAGAAAATAATCTCATTTCATTGTCTTTTCCAGCTTCTAGAGCTGCATTCCTTATACTGCTTGATTCCTGGCCCCTTTCCCTATCTTCAAAGCTAGCTACATAACATTTTCCTTCTGTGGTCATATTGCATTCTTCTCTAGTAAAACCTACTTGGGTCCCTCTCTCTAAGTACACTTGTAATTACACTGAAGGTCCACCCAGATAATCCAAGATAATTTTTCTATTCTAAAAACCTTAATCACATTTGTGAAAATTTCTTTGCTATATAAGCTGACATTCATGGGTTCCAGGAATTAGAATGTAAGTCTCTTTGGAGGCTGTTATTCAGCCCACTACAGTGTGGTGGTTTGTTTTGTGTCAATTTGTCTTGTCCACAGATTGCCCAAACATATGGTCAAAGAGTACTTTGAGTGTGTCTGAGCCTGTGTTTCTAGATGGAATTAACATTTGAATGGCTGGCTACATGGAGAGTAAAGCAGATTGCCCTCCCCAATGTAGCTGGGTCCACCCAATTAGCAGATGGTCTGAATAGAACAAAAGGCTGACCCTCCCACGAAGAAGGGAAAATGTTCTCCTAGACATCTGACTGTGTTGAGTGGAAACTTTGGTTCTTTCCCACCTCTGAACTCAAACCGAAACATCGGTCTTCCTGTCTCCAGTCTGCTGGCGTCTGGACTAGAACCACACCATCATCTCTCCTGGATCACAAAGCTATAGACTTAGACGGAAACTTACACCATTGGCTCTACACAGCTTGCTGACTGCAGATCTTGAGACTTGCCAACCTCCATAATTGCAGCTTCACAATAATCTCTCTTTCCCCCTTCCATGAATTAATATACACAAGTGGCTTTTTTATCTTAAATTCCCCTGATCTTCTAATTAGTGTAGAACTGATTTAAAGACCTAAGCAAAGAAGTATTGAAACTGAGAATAGCATAAAACTATAAAGGTAAATAAGAGTATGAGGAAATATATGTAAACTGGTCAAATATAAACTTTAATCAAGTGCATAAAAAAACTGGTGTGAAGGTTTCAGGATAAGGATTGTGTGCAGTGGTTTTCCAGCAAATGTAATTACTAGAATTATAGTGTTAGGAGAAAGTTAATGGCCAGACACATAGAAGGTTCTCTTATGATTAGCTGACTAAAGTCTCAGGACAATAACACTGGAAAAAAGAGAAAGACAAAAAAGTCACATTTCTTTAATTTTCTTAGTTTTAATTTTGCTTTTGTTTCATTTTATTTTTGTGTTAGCCTTTTAGTGTTAGGAATGTTTATGTATTTGTGGCCAATCTAAATTGGCTTGATGAAATCAGTTTAGAGTTTTTCAGTCTTTATGATTATTAGCTATGTCTTCAGTCATTCACCAGCTATTTCTGTATATCCCAAGTTAACTACTCCTTTCACCAATTATATGGTTAGTTGGTTCCCAAATATGACTAATCATCAAAATCACCTGAGCAGCTTTTTTAATTCTTGATTGTGGTAGACTGAATTCTAATACTGAATACCTACAGTATTCCTGCTCCCTGGTTATTAAATCAAATACGCATCTAGGTATTGTGGTGAAGGAATTTTGAAAATGTAACCAGCTGACCCTAAAATAGAGTGCCCTGGACTATCCAGGTGGGCTCAATATAACCTTATAAACTCTTAAAAAGTGGGAGAGGAAGGCCAAAAAAATTCCACTGAGAGGAAAAGCAGAAGAGAGAGGCAGCAGAAAGAAAAGTCAGAGAGATTTAAAGCAACTCATTTCTGGCTTGGAAAATGGATGGGGCCATGAGCCAAGAACCCAACTTCTAAAACCTAACAATGTCCTCAGACCAATAGTCAGCAAGGATATAAGAACCTTTGTCCTACATCCACGTGGAACTGAATTCTCCCTACGGCTCAAAATTCTCCAGAAGAGAATTCTTCCCAGGGTCTCCCAATAAGAACTCAGGTGGGCACAACTTTGATTTCAGACTTGCGAATCTAGAGTATAGAACTCAAATGAACCAACACAGACTTCTGACCTACAGAACTAAGGCAATAAATTCATGTGGTTTTAAGCCTCTAAGTTTATGGTAATTTGTTAAGGCAGCAATGTAAAACTAATATCCTGTCACTAGGAATTGGCATTTTGAAAAAGGATATAAAACTGCCTGACAATTTTGAAAATTATGTGTTTCAAATATTATTTAGTTGCCACACTTAATTCTATAACTACATTATCTGACATAAGCTATTAAGTCAATGAGAAAAATTTATACTTCCTACTCTGTCTAAGACCATACTTGGATATAATACTAAATATACATATGGTGAAGGAAGATGTTAATAGCTTTAAGGAATCTTATTTTTGTTTGGGAAAAGAAGATTTAAGCACATTAATTGAGTATTGTAAACAATATGACAATACAGAAATATTGGAGAAAAACCTTGTGGAAGAGTCATGATAGGGTTACTTCTAAAGGAAGGATGGAGTTCACACAGATGATGGAAAGGAAAGTGAAGGACATCTGGTTTGGGGGGAAGAATGAAAGGAAAGCAGAGCATTACACACTTGGGAGGTAGAAGTATTTCTTGATTTATATCTCCGAAGAAATCATCCCAATTAAGATTTTTTCCAGAAAGTCTGGCAAACTGAGGACCAAATGGCGCATATATAATTTCTAATAGTTTTAACTTGCAGCTGTTAGGAATACGTGAGTGTATGTGTGCTTATGTAAGATTATATGTTCATATACATTAGGCCTCTTCTGCTGGGGAAGTGGATTGCAATAGTAAGAAGAAAAACTGTATGGAAATGGATGTGGTGTTTCAGAAGCTGACTGTTATTGGTCATGGAACCTGGTGTGGAAAGCCTTGCCTTGCCTTTTAAAGAAAGCCAAGAGGAAACTAAATCCATACACAAGGAGGAATATATTTTTAAGCTTTATAAACATGTGATTTTGAAGGCTGAGACACAGGTGGGAAGTTAAACATTTTTTCTCATAATCTCATTTTATCATTGATAGGAGATGACTTTTACTGCATGGATGTTATGTTTTTAAGCATTCTCAGGGACAAAAAATATACATAACTTTGAAAAGACATTTGTCATTCTGAATACTGAATTGTTTCAGTGCCATCACTACTAATTTAAAAATTCCGTGTGTGTTGTATAATGTTAGAAGATCAGTCAATTCATTGGATGATCTTGGAGTTTCTCATTTAGGACACCTGGAGATAATGGTGATCTTACATAATAGGAGTGGGATTACACCAATACAAAAAAAAAAAACCCACAACATTTAACACTTTAAATTATGGGTAGAGAAAAAACTTGAAGAAAAATTAATTTAGGACACCAATACTTCAAAAAGCCATATCAATTGCATATTTAAATTACAAATTTTGATTCATCCAGATTCTCTGACTTCAAAGCCACCACTCAAATGTAAGCCACCATCATCCCTTCATCACTTGCTCAGGATGACACAATACCAGTCCCGGAATTCATTCTTGTTCTCCTCCAAATCATTATCTAATAGTAGCCAAGAATTATACTTCAAAAATAAGGGTCAAAACTCAAAGTCCTACCTCCTTCTCAAATCTGCCAATTGTTTCATTGTGTTCTTTGTGTGAAGATGAAATCCTGCATCGACTCTTTCTCCTCCTCATTTCCTACACTTCTGCAGCCCTCATCTTCTCAGTTGCACCATCCTGGCTGTTCCTTTCAACATATTCATCCATCTGATGAACCATTTACCCCCAGCCCTTTACAAGGCCAACTTCCACTAATTCTCTAGATGTTGCTTACAGACCCCTTCCACAGAGAAGCCTTCCATGACCTCACTTCCCATCCGCATTAGATCCCCTTAGTATTATTTCATAGTCTCCTGTGCCTTTCTCGATAGGAAAATGTGTTCATTTTCTTATCACAGTTATTAATCATATATTTGAATGATTATTTCATATTCATCAAGACTCCAAACACTAAACTGTGTACATAGTAACCAAGTTACTATGTCTGTTGGTCATTAATGTTCCCTCAGCTACTCCAACATCTGGCACATTAATAGTATTTAATATCCATTAATTTTTTAAAGGGAATGAAGGGACTTACGAAGTTGGGTGTTATCAATTGATGAAAGTATAATCAAATCCAGTGCCATAGGTGTGGACATCATCCCACAATAGTGCTCAACAGAGAAGTAAGAATGAAGGGGAAAAAGTATTGGGAAATTTGGATGATGAAACAGTAAATGAGAACTTGATATAAGACTAGGCTGTTAGTGTTGATCAGTTCCTGAAGCCTATTTCTTATATACCAGTCACCAAATTCACTTTTAGGGTGAATTTGCCCAGTGAATGGGTAAGCCAATACAAAAGATACACTTGAACTAGACTCCTATTCCTCAGGAATGCCTTCCGTATGGAGCAGAAGCCAGCATGATAGAGCACTGGTCCCTGAGCCCTCTTCATCTGGAGGAACCCTAGGTGTCTTGTCTACTTAATCATGGTTGCATAGAGTGACTGAGCTTTACTTCTGTAAAGAGGAGAAAATTAAGGAAGATTCTGATCCAAAGACTTTCGTGGGACTCATCTCCAATCAATTCCTTTAAGCTTCCCTTGTGGGAGTGGATTTGGAAGCAACTCTCCACAAGTGGAAATGTTTTGGAGCCCTGTGTTAGAGATCTTGATTAATTCATGTAAGTAGATCTTGCTTAAGGAGGTACAAGCAAAGAGGCTTTAGGTTGGGACATTAGGTTCAAAAATGAATTTGAGGAAAATGGAACACCCATCATCAGCAAGTGTACAACCTGACTTTGTTATCAAGCAAAATGTACAAAAAACATCTTAAGCTGCCACCCTGTAGCTATACTTCCACAATGATCGTAAAGATCTATAGAAAAACACCCCTCTTTGACGGGAATAAGGTCAAATCAAGTTGACACATCATTTCATAACCATTTTCAGATTACAAAATCATTTTGTATACAATCTAATTTTATCCTCCAACAACCTGATAAAGTAAGTTTACTTTCATTTTTAAGACACAAAAAGTAAGGCTAACACATATGAAGTAATTGATACAAATTACTCACCTTGTAATTGGCAGCGTTATCAACTCTTTCTATTTTAGAGACTTCTTTAAATATCTCTAATTCTTCAAAAAGATTAAAATAATTCTGAGAGATGGTACAAATCTACCAGTCCTTACACAATCCATTCAGGGATATCACAACTCGCACAGGCAGAACATCCACATGAACAGTGGCACACAAAACTCTATTTAGTGTCAGTCCATTATATGAATGTGCACAAGGATGATGAGCAGCTACATAATCAGGGAGATTTTCTAGCCATGCTCCAGAGTTTTCTTGGACTTTATTGATTTCCCATTATTTAAATTATCCACAAGGATTGTGTGGTCTAGATTTTTACATGCATTTTCAATGTAAAATGTTTTAAAAATAGAAGCACAAATATAAAATAAATAAAACAGCAAACCCTAAGTATTTTTAGCGGTGTGTGCATCCTTTGCTAACATATCTAACCTTTTAAAATCAACTGTGCTGGGTTGCACAGATGGCTCCAATTCTTTCTTCACTCTTTTGCAATATAACTTAGTCCTTCCACCAAGGGAGTAAGGGGTACTATTTCTTCATCCCTTGTCCATTTCTCTGCTCCTTATCACAGTCTTATCTTGTTACTTTATGTGGCTGAAGGAATGTTGTGCTAGTTCCGAGCCTGTGCTGCAAGAGGGGCTGTAGCTTCTGCTCTCTTGCTGGGAACTGTTTTCTATCTAAACAGTCCTGGACTGGTCTAGCTGATAAGAGTTACATGACCTACTTGCTTGCTTGGGGCTAAAAGTCAGCCAATACCCAAAAGCAGAGCTGTTAGATGACCAGCATCAGATCACGACACAAGTCGGATGAGCTGTAACTGGAAAACAGCCAACTGAGCCCAAATTAAGTTGCTGATTCACTAAATCAATGTTGAAAGCCACCATGCAATGCACATTTGCTACATCAACGTCACTGCCTCTCCCATGAACTCTCTTTACAAAAAGTTCATACTTTACACTGCTATATGAACACTGTAGTCAACAGAGCCCTGAATTGGCATTAAGTGCTATGATTTAATTTCTAACTCTGCCACTGATTAGGAGTAATACCACATAAATATTAAGTATATTATTCTCTGAGTTTTATGTTCTATAGATAAGCATTCTGTTGCAGTTTCTTTCCACCTTGATGGCTTGTAATAAACACATGAAAAATTAAATATGAAATTGTTTTGTATAACTTTATACCCATTTTCCCTTTTCTAGGCTTTGGCTTTCTCATTCAGAAGAATGCATGGATCAATCTGGCTCAAAATGCTTCTAACATTGTAATTGGTTGATGTTATTGGAGAATCAAATTAAAAAATAATGCCCTGTCCCTCAGACATTGTGAAAAGCACACAGTGGAGCCATTCCTATATAACACCTGGTCCCACAGCAAAATACCTACTGGGGACTATCTTAAAATGCATACGGGATGCAGACCTGGTTTTGGCATCCCCATGGGAATGGTGGTAGCTTAAACATAGGGTGGAGTTCAGGCACAGATCTTGCGATCAAATCTTCATTTAGTAAAATTTCAAGAAAGAAAATTCCTACACCTAAGTATTTCTCCACCCACTATTTTTTTATTTGTAAAGCACCCCTTTGAATAAGGCAGAAATTCCAAAAGTATTGTTCAAAGATACAATTAAAGTAACATGAAAGAGCTTGTAAAAATATGTAAAAAGGCAAATCTTCAGCCCTCTCCCCAGTTTTCTGAATCAAACTTCAAGTAAAATCTAGAATGATACAAGCTATGTGGTTGATTTAGGAGCAAGCAGAAGTTTGAGAACGGTTAAGCTTGGTTTTTATTCTCCCCAGAATCAAGAATGGACACACTACTAACCTATTTCTCATTATTTTCATATCTGCTATGTTGAGTGAACTGTTGAGTAAACAGTTGATATAAACTGTTATATCATTGCTTTCCATCCTTAAAGAGAATCTTGAGAAAAATGTCGTTTTGATGGGAGACATGAAGGAGAGATGAATTTGTACCCTTTATGAACAGTGGGAGACGTCTGATTAAACATTCCAGGCAGCAAGAGAACATGTGAGTCTCACAAGGACAAAAACAGAGAAAGAGAGAGAAGGAAAAGAGTTGTAGGAAAACAAATAGCTCATGTTTTCCTGGGGCTAACCCATGCTAAAGTCTCTGGGAATCATGCTGCTTGGATTAGTATGGTTTAAAGATAATTGCTCTCAATTTGAGGTCCCATTATTCTAGAAAGATGAGCAAGTATAAAATACAAAACAAACAGGAGATCCTGTAACTTCTCAGCATTGTAGCTGTCCAAAGCCACATATATCATTTGCTCTTTTCTCTGCCAGATTTGCTAGTAAGATTTTTCTTGGGTCAGTGGCTGAGAATATTTTTCTTCGTTTCTTTCATTTTCTAGTGGACAGCATCCTTCACGGAAAGTTGGCCTTACTTCTTGGCAAATGAAATCAACACATTCTTCTGAGCATTATACCTTCTATTCTAACCATTCCAGATTCAGTCCTTTAGGTAACTGCAACTCTGCTTTCTAAAGAAGGAAGAGATTTAAAAAAGAAAGAGGCGAGGGTTAGAGAGAAAGAAGAAACCCAGTATTTAATGAACACACTTCGTGCACATTCACAGACATATTATCACATTCACTCTCACAGAATCCGTTGGTGTAGGCATGACTCTTCCTTGCTTGCAAATGAAGATGCTGAAGCTCAAAAATTTTATGAATCATGTCTCAAAAAGATAGGTTTTAAAGTTGGTTAAAACCAGCCCTAAACAGCATGAACTTTCAACTCTTTTAGAATATCATTTTGAAAACAAATATTCCTGGGCATACAGCAGGAATCAGTCAACACGCTCATAGAAATACATAACCCTCTCATCTTTCAGGAGACATGTGAAATGTTTTTAGTAGCAAACTCCTGTCTATGTCAATGTTCCTTACACTGTGGATGCCTTCTTATTAGTGAATCATGACATCAGTTGGGAAACAACTAAAAATATTTCATAAAATATGATACACTCATATAGAATAGAATCAAATAAAAAATTCATGGGGTGTCACATAATGAGAAATTTTCTAGAAGTCATCTTTTTTTCTATTGCATAGATGTGTACATATGTACATGTAAACCATCACCATGCAAAACACATTTTTCAACATAATTTGTTATGAAAAACAAACATTTTTAAGTTAGTGGACTAGATAATGGGAATATTGCCCACAGCAGCTGTTACTGGGAAGTTATCTCAGGGACAGAGAATCCTGGAAAGGAGAAGAAGAGCCACACTGCAGAAAAATGTGTCAAATTACAAGTTTCATAAATTGTGTTGAATAGTTCTTCTTCTCTTTTTTTGACTAATAAAGTCATTGAAATGCAGAGGTGAAAAGTCCCTGCAGCACAGTCAGGTTAAAATATGCAGACACCCACCACCGGTGAGGAACCGGGTCTTCAGTTCAACTCCTGTGAGATATTTTTTTCCCAGTGTTATCCCATACACAAAGGATCAACATCTATTTCCTGGTTATCACTCATTGTCCAATTCAGATGAGGCATTTCTTAGTATCTCTGCCTTGAAGAACATACTCATCATTTATTTAGGACTTGCTGAAATGTATTCTCTTTTCTTCTTTAGGAAAAAAAATCCTGCTACATTTTCTTCCCCCATTTGGATCACATAAAGGGTGACTGATAATAGATACCAAGCCTCAGTTGCTCTATTTTCTTGGCTGTGATACGCTTGCCTGTTGAAAAAGCCAAGGAGAAATGTAATGAGGCTTACTATAAGGAAAAAATGCCAGTGCACTTGGCCAGCCTTTCAGAACATAGTTCTAGCCTGAACGGCCACAGATAAAGGAATAACATTCAACGGAATCTGGTATGACTATTTCTAGTTATGATTTTATTTGGCCACTGATAACCATTTATCGAACCCGAGGACATGGGAATTATCAATAACAATAATGCCTATTATCTGTGTCATGATTAAAAGACCACTTCAAAGTAAGTTTACATATTTATCTCTTTTCGCTCTTGTAACAGCCCTGTGTGATTAGGGAAGTATTATCTCCATTATTACAAATAAGAAAAATGAGGCCCAGATGAGTTAAGTGATTTATCCAAGAGCATACAAGTTAGTTGCAAAATTGGAACAGAATCTGCAACCACTAACTCCCAGCCCTGCATTCCTCCCAACGGACAGCAGTGCCCTCATTAATTTTGCCTCATAATATACCTCTTCTGGTTGCGTAGCTGACCTGTTTCACATAAGTATTTTTTAAAGTTTATGTTTAAAGGAGGAAAAGGGAAATGGAAGGCAGAGTGATTATTCTGTCACATCTGCTGAATGCAGCTAATTCATTGGTTTCATGAATATGAAGTGGTCTAGAGGAATATGTATCTATTTATGTAACAATCACATATGCTGGGAAAGTGTATGTGGTTGAAATACAGATACATTGGTTTCAATTCTAATATTGGTTTAAGTAAATTATATGTTAAACCCCAGCCAACAAATATATCCGTTACAGTTAACTTCTCTAATTTGGTTGAAGGACCCTAGATTTATTCAGCAGTGCATGTATATCAGGTTATGTAAAATTAATAGCTGAAGTTCAATCATATGGCTTTAATTAGGATGCATGGGTTGAGATGAAAAAATCAAGTGAGAGCTCTGGCTTTGATTATAACTGTATCTGCTCCAGTATCAGTTTCTGCAAAGGCAAATGCGTGCTGGCTTCAGTTAATACATGCTCGTTCAAAGAAACTGTGCATTGGCTTAGTCTCACTTTGAAGGCTTTCATTAAAATATATTGTTTGTCTAAATACCAGTTTACTTCACTTTATTTATTTATCCATGAGTATTTACAGAGCCTGGAATAGAATTGTATACATTGAAGAAACAGTTGATTGTGTTATGCATAAAAGAAAATGGATTTATTTTTGTGAAAACTTCTTGGAACTTTCGAAAACTGTCCAGTTTCCAAGTCCATGTACTTGTCTCCAAACTTGGATTTGGGAATTTGACTGACTCATTTTCTTTCCCCCTGAAAACAAAATCTGTTAGGAGAAAAGCATTCTTCTCTGGGCAATAATGTTATTCTTAGGTGGTTGGTAAACTTTCCCACCAAAACCAGGGGGAGAGATGAGTTTCTTGGTCAATGACTTCATTTACATTTGCTAAGACATAGTCTTCAAGATCAAAATAATTTCTCACCTGCTCTGAGATATTTTCTGGGATCGTTTGGGTTCCTAGTGAGATGTGTTTTCATGCCTCCTTGACCAGATTATTTTGACTTAGCAGCAAGAGACCATGCCCCAAGTACTCGTACACCTTCAATTCCCATCTCCGAGCTGTATACACAGCATGACTCTCTGTTTGTGAATAAAGGTGATGTGAGAGCTGCTGGGTGAATGCAAGTTATTCTGTGCTTAGGATGAGGCATAATCGATAGCAGGATCATTTTAAACCCATGATGAGTCACACCAGTTGGGAGAGAAAGAAGGTCCAAACAATGAGTGGCAGGAGAAGCCTGGATAGGTAGGTAGGGTATCAAAAATGTCCATTGTTTGGCATTGGTAGTAGGCAGAGGTCTGAAATGGCAGATGATCAGAAGCAGAGAGTTCTACCAATGGACAGCTCATGAATGTTGCCTAAGGCTGGACAGCTGAGGTAAGCAGACCTGATTAAGAGAATAGTCCGGGACGTGAGTAGTGAAGAATAATTGCCATTGGCCAAGTCTGTAATATGTGCCAGACTCTGGGCTACCAGCATAGGAGCTAGAGCTGTGCAGACCTGGGTATATCACAGTAAAGCCCCCTCCTGGCTGTATGAACTGGAAAAGGCTCTTCAGCATGCGTGCACTCAAGTTTCCTCCTCTCCAAAGTTGTTGCTCTTTGTAAAATTGTTGGCACTACACCTAGGGTTACACAGTTACGGTTAGTAGTATTAATCCCTATCATAGTTGTTCTTGATTCTCTCAATAACCCTGTACTGCATAAATCATTGTCCACATTATAGTGATCAGAAATGTGAGGCTAAAAAGAACAAATAACTTCCTCAAGTTTACTTAACTAGTAGGTGGTTCAGTTAGGCTCCAAATCTGCCTGGTTCCCAAAGACACAATGCATATGCTCATAACAAGCTAAGGGTCTAGGGCATAAGGACCAGCTGTGTGTCATCTGTGATTCCGAAATGCATGTCTCCAGGCAAGTTCAGGATTCCAAGACAGTTCAAGAGTATGACTAGTTTGAGATATTTGTGAAGGGCCGACCTTGCCAACGAGGATAGAGTGACTTTGTTGTGGGTCTTAGAGAACCTCTAGGAAAGGAGGCCAAACCACTCCATCTAAATCTTGTCAGACTTTATCTTTCCTTTCCATTCTTTCCTCTCCCTTTTTCTTCACATAGTATTTCCTTATTTAAGGTCTGGGCTCCAAACCATATGGCCAAGAACATACTAAGAGAAAGATCTGTGTATCCTGGCCATCAGTCCAGAGACATCCTCCTCACAAATTATCTTGGTGCCAGAAACCCACCATAAAATATTCATTGCTTTTGATCCTTAAGTATTGTTAGCCTGCAAAATGTCTTCTATTAAAAGGAAAATGTCCCTTGGGGGAGAAAGAACCTTTTAAGCTATTATCAGTTAAACTCACAGTGGGTAGTTGGTTTATGAAAATTGAGATTAAAAATGTTCAAGTATTGAAGGATAAAGAATATGTTTCAGGCAAAAAAACAACAACAATAAAAAAATGGTAAAACCCACAAGAAAATGTCAGAGAAAGGATCATTGAAGGATAATATGTGTTTTTCACTTTCTTCCTGAGATTTGGTACTGCCTCTGTGCCCCATGCACCCTTTCCCTCTTCTTTCTCTCTTCTGCTCCCACTCCTCTCCTTAATGTAACCCATCCTGTCTCCAGAACATGAGGCCATGAAGGTACTGCACAATACTGAGAGGACGAGACGGGAGAAATAAAGAGTGGAGGTGTGAAGGACATTACTGCTTTTTGACTCTAAAATGTTCTCAGTAATCTCTGACCTTCGTGCAGAGCTTGTTAAGAGCATGGGTACTAAGGCCATGGTTTAGGTCCCAGTGTTCTCGTGTGTTGTGTATGTGACCTTGGGCACAGTATCCTCATGTCCTCTCTGTGACTCAGATTTCTGGTCTTAGAGCAAAACGTAACTTAGGGTAGATATGAGGACAACTGAAATGTCGAGCACAGAGACTGGGGCTTAGTGAGTGTTCAAAACAGGGCAGCTGCTGAGAATAAAGTGCTTACGTAACAACATAAGCAATAACAGCACTACGTGAAGTCCCATGTTTGTCTCTACTTAGGATGTTGGATAGCAGTGCAGCTGAACCACTTTTGGACTCACACTATGTATGTTCTTTAGATCAGGACAGAGAGCCAAGACCAAAGTTAAATAGAGCAAAAGAACATGCTCTTAAATATGTGAGGACTGAATGAAAAAACATATCTAAGTAAACAGCTTGTGATCCTTTTCAAAATGGAATTGCCTCAGTCAGCTCCTCGGAGAGTGAGACTAAAGGGAGAATCTGTAATGAGATTTCATTAAGGGTTAGGGGGAGGGCGCTGTCCACAATTGGGTGAAATAAAGTTACATATGAAAGGGCTTATAAACTCATTTAATTAGAAACCCAACTTTAAACTATTTGGAGCATACCAGAACATTAATAAATAGCTTTTAAATAAAATTTAAAAGCAGCTATAAGTAGCTCAATAAATGTCTGGATCCCATGAAATGACTCACAATAATGCAGGTTGTTAATCAACTGAGACTCTTACTCTACACATTCAAAGGAACCGGGATGTGTCCTATGGCTGCTGGAGGTAAAATAACCTCTAGTGGTAAGGGCTGGTCCCTGAACACCTAACTATGAAAAGGAGAAAGAATTTAAAACCCCACAAGTTCTGCTATCAGAATATTTCTTTAGGAAGAAACACCCCAAAACTGGTTTTCTGAAAGCTTTCTCATTTGCTTAAAGAGTTTGGACAAGCCAGGAGAATAAATAACAATGATAATGATCATGATTAACAATGACCACCACCATCCCATAAACACTTGGTGTGTCATTAATGCTAACAATCACAATCATCCAACAGGAAACTATTGCCCTCAGGTTGGAAATGAGAAGAGTGAGACAAAAAAAAAAAAACAAAGAATCACTTTGCACAATGTGACACAGCTTGGATTTGTCAGAACTAGAATTCAAATCTGGGAACTCAAACCTTAAGGACACTCCTCTTTAGATTGTATCAATGCTTATGAAAACAATATGACAGAAATCTGCAAGAAGTTGTCTGGAGAGTATCAAAGTGTCTTTCCCAGAAGATCGGTTATCAAAGAAAGGCAAGGTATCAACCAGGGACCTAATCAACCCCAATAGCATTGAAACTTGACTCCAACAGTACACTGCTCAATGAATTCTTTCCATGAGCAAACACTCTTTTCACTCAGGAGACCCACATCTCCCTGCCCAGCCGTGTTTGACTATGTTGGATCCAAACTCTCATTTGTCAGAAGCTCTGAAATTAGCAGTCTATGATATGGAGCACAAAGCTAAATGACCTTTCCCACTCTGCTGGGTTAAGATGAAAGGACCAATTTTGCCTACTTTAAAATTATGCTCAGGGCTTGACCTTGTGCCTTAATGCTACTTATGAATAAAGCACAGTCATCAGTGGGCAAATTTTATTGTGTTTTGCTTTAGAATCTTGCCCTGTGAATTGAAAGCCTTGCATTCTATCTTCAGGTCATATTTTCTAAGGATATTTTGGATACTTGACACTGTGTTTTTAAGTTCTGGGTCCTCGTCCCACGAGGGATTTTGAATGAATCTTGCATTCTGGCACGGTCAGACCATAACGCACAGTGAGACAAGTATCCCTGGAACTGGGGGAAGAGATTACAGGTCTCTAAAGTGGCTGCCACAGAGATGGGTGCTGAGATGGAAATGCCAAGGAGGAGGAGGAGAAATGAAGTTTAATAAATCCAGTAGACAGGGAAGTAAATAGTCAGAAGAGAGCACTCAAAGCATGTACGTATTGAGGACATGACTTTGGAGGTACAGAGTAAAGACTGGGAATCTCTGAAAGTAAGTAGTTCTAATCCCACATTCTTTATTTCCTCCGAAAAGCATAGAAAGGCTAAAGGACATGGAAATGATGCCAGGTAGCCAGGAGGTGGGGAGAAAGCCCCAGCCAACTGTCTACAACAAAGGATAAGTTAGCCCAGACTCCCTGGTAGTTTTTTTAAATTACCCATGATAAAAAAAAAATAGTGGCATTGTCACTTTTTTCATGTCAACAAACATCCCAGAGTGTCTATCCTTTGGCAAAGTAAACGAAAGAAACTAGAGGCTTCTTCCCCAAGAGCAGCGATGAATGGAGTGCAGGCTGCTGGCGGAGCTGATGGTGTAGTAGAGGGCTCCCAACTATCGACCTGACAGGAGGCCGGTCGGGAGCTGTCTCTTCTCCAGCCCCACATGTTCAGCACCTACATTTGGGCCAGTCTCCCATCTCATCCCGTCATTTCTCCTCTGGGACTTACCCTTCCTATTCTCTGCACCTCTCTCTCCTTGTACATCTGGTTTCTGTCTCTCTTACTGGCTTCTCATCCCTTTCAGCACTGGCTTGTCTGTCTTTTTTGGAAGACTTTATTCATTCATTTTTAGAGAGAGAGGGGAAAGGAGGAGAGGGAGAGAAACATCAATGTGTGGTTGCCTCTCATGTGCCCCCTATTGGGAACCTGTCACACAGCCCAGACATGTGCCCTGACTGGGAACCAGCGACCCTTTGGTTCACAGGCCAGCACTCAGTCCATTGAGCCACACCAGCCAAGGTGAGCACTGCTTTTAAAGTGAGGAGATATAAGTACTGTGAAGTTTCTCCTGAGAGCATCTTGGCCAAACCTCGTGTGCTGCTAAAATGTATCTTAACCCTTCAACTCAATAGATTCCCCATGTGCTGTGGCAGAGCTGATCCCCAGCTGTGTTTTCTTCCTGTATGGCCTCTGTGGACATGTTCATCGGTGCTTGGTTCCTCACCCATGTGTAGACAAAGCAATGCCTACTTTGCCTGCCTCAATTTATTTCCTGGGAGCTTCAGAGAACCCAGATTTATATATAAATGCATGCATTGTTTTCATGCCATCATTTAACAAATATTTATGGGGTGCTTACCATGAGAAAATGACTGGAAAGTAGAAAAAATATTCTATAAATATTTTGATTCCTCAATTTAGTGTCAGGCTATGGGGAGGAAATTTATGACACAAGTTCTTTTTGTTTTGTTTTGGTTGTCTTAATATAAAATACACTACTGATAAATGGACTGATTTTTTTTTTTTTTTTACTTTTCACATACTGTGGATACCATGTTCAGAACTGAATGAGTAAGAATAATTGGTCTGTGTTTTCAAACCCTATGGAAAAAGATAGAGAATGAGGGAAAGTAGGTATAAAGCAACTGGCTTTTCAATGGAGGAAATAATTCCTTTGCTCACCCTGGGAGATAAAGCCCTGTAATCACTAAGTCAGGCTAAGCCTTCTAATCCAGACTGTTAGCAACCCCAAGGCCAGAAATCCTCCAATGAATAAATGCTCCTGAGAGTTCCAGAGAGCTACGCCATCTTGAAATTAAAGGTTTGACATAGTACATTCAACTGAATACTAAGAAGGATGAACTTCCTTGAGTCCCCACAGTGAAGAAAGCACTCCTCCCCGTCTGCTGCCATCAGCACTGGAGAACCCCAGAGCTTCCTTGCTCCATATGTATTAGTCACACTGGGCACAGCTCTGTCATTACTGACTCATTCTCATTCAGAGCCCAGGTTCTCCCGTCAGCTATTTGCCTGTGCTGCCAATCAATTTCCATACCCCTCTTCCAAAATCAGTGGGCAAAAGGAGCATACATATTCAAGGGAAGAAAATGAGCAAGCACAGAAGTGGGCAAGACTACCTGTG
This sequence comes from Carollia perspicillata, assembly GCA_004027735.1. NCBI lineage: Eukaryota > Metazoa > Chordata > Mammalia > Chiroptera > Phyllostomidae > Carollia > Carollia perspicillata. The sequence goes on along the minus strand of PVKM010000321.1, from coordinate 24,321 downwards.
ACTCCAACAGGGCAATAGAAATTCTTCACACAGAGACAATTTTAACAAACTTTGCATAGAGGGCAAGACCCTGCTGCAATGTTTTCTGAAACATTGGATACTAGGTTTGAATTACTGACTCTCAAACAGTGCCAGGTGAAAAGCCTTGTTAGGCTAGAGTTAAGGGTATGTCACCAAATACGTAGAATTCCTTCCCTGCATTCATTAAAATCAAGGCAATTAGGAGTGACAAAGTGTGCAGGGTAATTTAATGCAGACACTTGCTGAACTAATTTATGCTCTGGAGCCTGTGCAGTCAAAAGGGAGTTGTCTGGCAGGGAGGTTTGAACATCCTATAGTTCAGTCAGAAATCCGAATGCCAAGTCTTGACCCCTGAGACCTGCTTTCTGGGATGTCCTCATTTTCTGAGCTTCATAACCCATGGACACTAAAGTGTATATATAAATACATGAATACAACCTTTGCTAAAATTGCTGCTAAAATCGAGGTTTTACTGTGACTTTCAATGAGATTGCATCCATTCCTCCTCCTGCCCCCAAATTGTCAAAGTATCAACATTGAATCATGCTTTGATCTGCCAGAGTTGGGTTCAAATCCCTGTTTAGACATTTTTTTAAAGAGTTTCTGCCCCAGGCCATATCATCCAATTGGACTTTTATGAATATTTAATTAAATAAGGCAGGTAAAATACTTGGTAAAGCAGTTGGCATGTAAGTGCTTAATAATATTTATTGTCATTATCTCTGGTATTATTTTTCATAACAATTGTTATATTTTTAGCCAGTAGTGAACTTAAGGTTATATAAATCTGTAGCCTCCTACCTCGAAGGTTGTTTTTCTACTTATTTTTACCTAAGTGTAGATAACTTTAAAACATTTTTAGCTCTTTAATGAAAAATACTAAAATGCAGTACATTTTTCTGGAGAAGGAGGAACAGTAGATGTATTTCCAAACAAGTATATGCAAACCAGTTCTAACACTTAAGATGCATATGAGTAATACAGAATGCCTCCTGGCATCCGTTTTTAAATCCAAAATCATTCTACACTGTAAGTTTTACTTATAGAGGAGAGGCAAAATTTTGTCTACTTCTCTTCTGGAAGATTTTTCCCTGGAGCTCTTTATTTCAGAGGTGTCCAGAGTAACCCAGCTTCCTCAGAACTGAAAAAAGATTATTCATCAGTTCACCAGAAACAGGCAAGAACAGGAGGGCTTTCCATGTAAAAATGTCAGACCTTACTTCCATTGCCATGAGGGTTGGGGGATGATGACGTAAAGAGACGTGCTTTCCCAGTGACCCCTTCTACGCACAAGATCGGGAATTCTCAAGCACACTCACACGCACATCAGAGAGTTACTGTTCACTCGCCTCTGCAATTCACTTCCACACTACTGTCTTTTGCAAAATTAATTAATTAATTAAGTAAGTAAGTAAGCAATTAAAATAAATTCTCCTGAGATATGTTCTATGATTTTATATACAATTAAAGTAAATACAGTTGGAATAACCTGGGAAGGAAAGAGAGTCTTGTTAATTGAATTTTAGCAGAGAGTTAACTAGAAAACATTTTTGTTTTACTCTTCTGTTTAAAATGTATGCACATGCCTTTCTCCCTTAAGAATTACAGTATTGCCATAGTATCACGATGATATTTTTCTAAAGTGATAGAGTAGAACAAGATTATCTCTGAAGTTTCTTCCATTTTTATTATTCTATGAATCTGACATCAATAGATAACCTAACAGGGGTGAGAGGAATCTAACACCTGCTCTACAAACCATGTTTTTTAGAAACAATGCTCCCACAGATGGTTTATTTAAAATATTACCTTGACAAGTTCCCTACAGCTTGGATGACAGCTTAGTAATAGGCAAAAGTTCAGATGCGGGCCAGCTGAGGTGCAGAAGGTCTGAGCACTGTAAGATGCTAGGCTTGCGAGGACACCAGAAAATGCCATCTCAGGAGAACAGCCTACAGGAGAGAAGATTTCCTCTCAGGCTCCTGCTGGGAATCAACAGAAACACTCTCATGCCTTTGCTGTGACTTCAAAAGGATAGAGTGAGCCCTTTAATCTGCAATTATCTGATTAGCAGGAATCTGAAACCAAAGAAGATTATCGACCATTTGGATTATATTTTCAGTGTAACTATCCCTCTCATTCGACTATTACCTCCATCTCAACAAAGTCAGCCAACAGGTGCTTAAGAGGTGAATGAATTTCATGGATGTTTTGATTTTGGAGGGAGATGGGGGAAGTAGTAGAAATAGTTTAAAAATGATCCTTATTGACTCTATGCTGAATGCATGGTGTTTACTTTGAAATCCACCATTCCTTGGATACCTGTCATGGTTCATAAAGAAGACTGACAGCTCCATTATCTCCGAGATGCTGGTGCGTAATTCCTATTAGTGTGAGCAATATTGCAGCAGGACAGCAATGTGAGACTCTAATTTTTCATCTTGCTATAAAGGGTGATGTTGAAAATCAACTTTCAGGGAAACTGTAAGAAGGTCAACATATCCATCTAAAGATTTAGCAAATTGTTCTCTGCCATAGATCCAGGATGCTCATGCTAGGAAGAGAGTTGGAAGCCATTAAGTACAACTCTCACAACTCAGAGATGAAACTGAGTTGTAGACATGGTATCCTGTTTGCTCAAAGCCCTTATGTTAGGTCGATGTGGGAAGCTGTGACTATATCCAAGGACTCCTCACTTCTCTTCCAGAGTTCTTGATCCTCAGTGTGATACAGAAGTCCAAACAAAAAAGTACAGTATGGTCTACTATTTTGAAGAAATGTCACAACAAAGACTGGCCAAGCATAAACAAATGGGAAATAAGACAAAAACCTATGAAACAATTATTTTTAGAGATTGGACAGCAGATTATGCACAGTTGTAAAGACCAAGAGAAGAGACACAAATGATATAAGCCCTACTCTCCCCAGAGAGAGGGCAACCAACACAGAGCCCTGTTGGCTCCAGGAAGAAGGAGATGGAGAGCAAAGATTAGAAAGACTGTATCCACTGGAAGCTGCAGGATACAATTTTGAGAAGTAGAGATATAGAAAAAAAGGGCTTCATAAATCTCCATAGTTCCTTGCTTGGTAATACACTGTACTTGTATAGAGTGAAACTTCAACTATCCAGGTAAAGAAGAAACTGAGTTGTATCTAAAAAACTCCCAGAATTTACACAGATTGGAGAGACACTGAGCACTGATAAGCCACCACTCTTAGACACTGTTTTTTATTTGAGTTTGTCTTTCAGTTGTGTAATTTGTATTGAAGAATGTTCATTGTCTATTTTTTTTCTCAACTTGGCTGTGTTTGGGGATGATCTGATTAAAGGATTTCTTCATCTCTACTATTATATTTTCTAGTTCTAAAATTTCTATTAGCCACTTAAATATAATTTCCACATCTTGGCTACAGTTTCTCATCTGTTACCTTCCTTTTCAAGTAGTTCCTTTAATCATAGCTTTTTTAAAGCCTTGTCTTAAAATTCCAACATGAGTCATCTCTGATTCTCATTCTATCAATTACTCTGTCCCTTGATAATGACTTGGTTTCATTTGATTTTTTCGTATGTATTTTATTTTTAAATTGAATGCAAGATACCTTATGTAGAACAGAAAAACTGGGATAAATATTATTTATACACAGGCATTGATACGCTTCAAATTTCTTCAAAGATTCTTTGCTTTGGGGATGTGGGCTGGACTCAGTGGCTGACTTTCTCACCCAGCAACAGTCCTCCACACACGTCTTTACCTGTGCCTAGGAGTAACAAGTTTTTTTTGCCCTAACTACAGTAGCTTAAAGTCTTTTAAAGTAAGCATTAGGTGGCAGACCTCCCTCTGTTTCTCAAAGTGGAATCAATTTCCTCCTTCACGCCTGTAAAACTTACGGAGTCTTTCTCCAGCCCCTTGCCCTGCCTTGAATCTTTCTCACGATCACCAGATGGGGGTCTTTTGAAAAGAGCCTGCAAGTGGATATAAACTCCTTATCATACCAACCCGCATTAAGTCTTTAACAATATGTTAACGTGGTTCTTCTTACACTCTTGTATGGTAGCTGGATCTTCTACCCGTGCTCTGCCATCAGGGACAGAGACAGATGCCCTTCCTCTCTTGGAGAAGGGAGGGAAATGCTCTGTCCCGGATTTCAGGCAGTTTCCCCTGCAACTTCAGATGTCTGACAGGTTAGAGAAAAACTGTGAGTTTGTATTTTACCAAACTTTTACTTATTGTCAGTGTAACAGCAATAAAAATTCCATGACAGTGTAATAGGGCAAGAAGAAGAAACATAAAGTGTTAAAAATAAGAAATAAAACTAATATTATTATTCATTTAAAATACCATTGATGTATATGCAATGTTAAATATTCTTTTGGCTTATGGATGCAAATTTGGCAAGACCACTCAATAAAAGGTTAAAATATATCGATCATCCTTCATACCAGCAATAAATTATAGTAGAATGAAATAAATACTATTTATAATCACTGTAAACACTGAATACAGATGACTCATGAACAATGTAATGGTTAGCAGCACTGAACGCACCATGAAGTGGAAAATCCACCTAGAACTTTTGAGTCCCCCAAAACTTAACCACTAATGTCCTACTCTTGGCTGGAAGCTTTATTGATAACATAAACAGTCTGCTAAAACATATTTTTAATGTGATGTGTACTATATCTGCATTCTTATAATAAAGTAAGCATGGAAAAGAGATTGGTATTAAGAAAATCATATGGAAGAAAATACATTTACAGTACTATCATATTTATTGACATAAATCAAACCTGTGTTGTTAAAGAGACAACTGCATATAGGCTTGAATTTAATGAAAGAGATTCATGGTCTCTTTGAACAAACCTAAATTACATTAATAAGGGTTATTCTCATGAATTAGACTGTTCCATATTGTCAATAATCTCAAAATTGATCTATATACTCAATACAATTTCAATCAAATCTTAGCAAATCTTTTTTACTAAGAAAATTTAAAAGTTGATTCTAAAATATATGAGAAAATTCAAAGGTCCAAGGATAACTTATACTCTGTTTTAAAAGAAAGATATTGAAAGATACTAATTAAAACTTTGTAAGATTAGAGCAAAACTGGTAGATTAATGACATAGAATACAGATTCCAGCAGCAAACCCACACATACGTGGTCACTTGATCTATGTAGAAGAAGACTCTAACATATCAGATGAGAAAGTTGTTTTTAAAGATGGTTTTATTTCCACATGCAGGTGTGAGAAACAACACAGAGAGACCCCATGTAGCCTTTACCAAGTTTCACCCAATACTAACATACTGAAAATTAAATCACAGCATCATATCCAGGACATTGGCATTAATATGGTCAAGATACAGAGCATTTCCATGACCACAAAGATCCCTCCTATTGCTTTCTTGTAGGCACACACTTTTCTCCTGCTTCTACTGCTCGTTCCTCACTGTTGACAACCACTGATGTGTTCTTCAATCCTATAATTTTGTTATTTCAAGAATATGATGTACATGGAATCATACAATATGTAACCTTCTGGCTGAACAAAGCAGGGACTCAGTGTGACCTAGTAGGGGCTCAGTGTAAATATTGGAAACAGTCCAGCCAGGGGACATTTACACAAGAAGACCAACGGGTACCATAAGAGATGGCAATGCCCACATTGCACATTCATGAGGATTAGCAGTAATACATGCAAATTTCTTGGCCGTATTTAGCACATGGTAGGCACTCTGGCAATGGTAGCCAAAGTGACAATTTCTACTAACGTGCTACCTCAATAGTCTCGCCTTCTCAGTTAGTGCGCTTTCAATTAGGGCCGTACATCAGCCGCTTAAAGGGAATATTCAGTCAGAAGTGGTTAGTGTTGTGTATTACTAATAGTAAAATACAATAATAAAATTTATTTTCCTTTATTTAACTAAATACAAATATGCTTATTTTTCTTATTCTGAATTCAGCAGACTAACAAAAATATAGGGTCAGCATAATCGATACCAAAAATATTAAGTAGACAAAAAATTCACAGTGTCTAATGACTTAAAGCTGGCATTGATATATGCAGTACCGTCACAGATGTAGTAACAGAGCAGCCTGCTTCACACCGAGTTCTCCGGGCCCCACCCATTAAGCCTGGGTCATCCGTCCCTGGGCTGCGTCCCTTCCTTATCCCACTGTTTTTCCTGAATATTAGTTATTAGGAACCACATTCTTTTCCGTTGTTTCACAGCCATCACGGAGCAGTCCCTGCTGGATGAGTCTGTTATTTTTAAAGTACTCACAGAAAATGAAGTGGGCATACTGCTGAAGCTTTGCTAGGACTCTTGACTTCTGCTTTATAATTATCCTTATTTGTTTCCAAGCTTTCTGAATGATTCCATGCAAATCTGGAGGCCAGCACTCTGTTTTATGGCATAAGGGCAGAACTTGTAAGCCAGAGTGCCTATTTTTCTTCTACCTTTATTGTCCTCCCATATTTGACCCCCTCAGCTTATTAAAGGTTTGCTATTGAAATGGAGGTCAGGGGCATGGTTAAAGCATTTGGGGAAAACCACATTCTCCCTGCCATAGAAAAATACAGCTCTCTATGAGGAGGGAGAATCTCTCCAGAGACTTCTTCTTTGAATTCCGGAGGGTCATATGTTTGCAATGTTAATATGCATTTGTGGATGAAAATTTTTACCTGCAAAACATTTCTAAAATATGCACCTGCCAAATATTCTTCCCCCTAGGGACAGTCCTCCCTATACATCAAAGGCAACTCCTCTCCCAGAAACAGCCCTCTGCACTGGGAGAAGTGAGACCTGCTGCTACAAGGCTGCAAGGCACAGTGTTCAGTTACTGTCACCTCTCAACTGTCCTATTTACACTCTTTGGGGACAGAAGACAGAGAAAAACAACCAACAAGCATCACTTTCTATAAAGCATTTTCATAAGATATCTGTACCTTTATGATCTTGGAAATGTCAATCTCTGTGGTTCAGATAGACCAAAATAGATTTATTTTCCCCCCTGAGTTTCTAAAGCCCCGTCATCATAAAAATACAGCCTCTCTCAAAATGGAGAGAAATGACTCTATAGAAAAGAGCTGAGTCATACTCAACAATGGTGGCCAACTAGAGAGCAGTGATTGTCAAACTTTCGCAGACAGAGGATCAATAGCAGCTGGAGGGCAAGTTCCCACGTGATGCTAATGCTGCTGATCCAGGCACCACACGTCAAAAACCATTTGAACTACAGCCTGTATCTGCTCTAACGCTTGTTTCTGCAGCTCTAGTTCACTCTGGTTCCTGCTCTGCATTATTTCCCTGGGATTCTTTCACACAGGTCCTCACTGGAATATCCTTCAGTAAGTCTCTGTTGCTTGCTGCCACAAAAAAAAAAAAACTGTCTAAAAGTCAAGATATCAAGTTCCTTTTTGTTCAGCACTTATGAAATACCTATGCTATGGGCACGTGAGTTATGTATGGAGGCTAGCAAAGACGTAAAAGCTTTGTCTCAGCCCTGTTCACATTTATAATCTTCTGGGAGGAAATCTTGCTAGCTCTTGGAGCATCTCTCCACTCCAATCTTGGTTGGGTGGAATTCAAGCTGGAAGTAATTCAACAGTAACAAATACATTTAGAGCTAGACAGGAAGAAGGCAGAGGGGTCAAGTAAATTTGTCTGGAAGGTGTGAGAAATCATTCTTGATCTCTGTCTGCATTCGGGCCTAAGCCTATAAAACAGGAGTTTCTCCCCATACTTCCTACACTCTGGGGTGAGTACTAAAGAAAAACTGTTGCCTTTACACATTCCATTACATGGGAAGAATCTAATTTCAAACAGCGGAGATGATGAGCGCCTGAGGGTGATACTGCATTTCTCTGTTGTGCTGTAACAGTTGTCAAAGGTTGTGGACGTTGTATTGTCTCCCCTCCTGACTTGTGCCTTCTGCCCATGTTTGTTTGGGTTTGGGGCTGGGTGGCAGCATGAAGCTGCCTGACTCTGCTAATTCAGTTCTCCCTCCTGTGATTCCAAATGCCTAGAGTAGGAGTGTGAGATGGGAGAAAGTAGGACACCCACATGTTGTGGACTCAGGTCCAAACCATGTGATCCAGTCTGGTTTGATAAGCAAAGACTCTAAATCACTGTGACCTTTTCTCCTTGCGCAAATGTCTCAATTTCTTCTAGTTCCAGAAGAAAAGAATAATCTTACTACAAACCCCATCTGAGAGATGTGAGCAGGTTATTGGACTGGGGTCTGGCAAATATCCAGAATAAACCTAGAGAAAAGCTTGCTAACAGGTAGTTTAAGTCAAAGCATACAGGTTCAAGTAAGGAAGACTGAGCAAGTGACCAGGCAGATGGTATGAGCAACACCAGGCTGGACCTTCAGATTCCAGGCTGGGCATGCAGAAGTTAAGAGCTAAGTCCTGACGACAAGAACATCAGCTATCTGAGAAATATAAATGCAGGTGAAAGAATGATGGTGTAGGCTAAAGCTTAAGACAACAGAAATGTTAAGTTACATAGACTAGAGGTGAGAGGGGAAAGAGGCAAAACCCAAGACCAAAGGAAGTGACGCTCACGTGAGCATATCTGCCCCATTCCCATTCCACGGTGGAATCTAGCGGCTCTAGTGTGCTTTCACATTTTCAATGATTTTTCTAAGCGCCGATATTTTTGTTTGTTCTCTTCTCATTTCACTCCATCTACTGGGTGTTTGTTTTAAGACGGAACACAAATTGACTGCCAGGCTCTAATACACTGGTAAAAGTTGTAGTTTGCTTTTTGAAATTACATAAAGCCAGACCGAATCTGGTTTTTGTTGTCTTGTAATTTGTGTGTTTGCTTGTTTTGCGCTATGAGCAAGAGCAAAAGTGGGAAAGCAATATTTTCCTAAAACAACCTAAGGGAAGACATCACTGGATACAAATTATTGATTGCATGCCCCCCTAGTGGGCTTGTTATCCGATTGACAGTTTGTCCAAGATCACAAATTAATGCTGTATCTTCTAGGAGAAATATGATATTCATTCAATGTTGAGTAAACCCATATATTAAAGCCAAACATTGATAAATAATGTAGGCCAATAACCCTCCAAAAGGCATATTTCCATATTTCCTGGAAGGGTGACAGCATGCTACTATTTTTAATGGCTCTCACTATTACTATCTCATATGTGTGAATGATGTTTCAGTGGTTAAGGTTCTGATTTATTAATTAGAATGCAGTTTTCAGTGTGCTAATGTTATCCTGAGTTGAATGATAAGCACATATTTTAAATATGAGGTTTGGCAATTGCACAATATTTTACATTGAATTGGAATATGTAAAGGATGAAAATCTCTCAAAGGTATAGGGGATGTGGATCACTTCCCTGTGTACTGGCAGTTTAAAAACAGAATTAGCATTTGTTTTATCAAGGATGAAACAGAACAGGGTGTTACGTTAGAAGTAACTTGTTTTTTGTTTTTTCGTGCTTGTTTTTCATGCTTGGAGACCTTTTCTCCTGCTTCTGTCCCCCATCCACCCAACCAAACTCCAGATATTTTGAAAAATCTTCTTTTGCTATATTTTTATTCTGTCTTTGCAATAGCAACATGCAAGGGTTTTTCTTAAGGGAAACCTGATTGCCATTTCATTTTTTCTTAATCTATCCTTTTTTTTTTTAATTCCGAAGAAGTCTTCAACACAAACCAAAAAGGCAACAACTTTCACTGTGTGGGGTTTTAGGTTTTTTGTGAAGACCACAGTTACTTCCAGCCCAAATTTTCATTTGATTCTCATGGTTCCCAAATCCTAATACTAGTCTCTCAATTTGGCGACATAATGCTGACATCAAAAACGGGAAAAGCCTACAACAGTGGGTTGGCCCTGTCCCCAGGCACCAACTGCATAATGGAGCCTGTGAATGTGTTGACTGCTTATTGGTTGTCCTTGAACTGTCTGTGCAATGGTAAACACGACACCATCTGAGGTTGACATGACATAAAAATGAGCAGAGCTGACTTTGTAATGTTTTGCTTTTATTTATTTTAAGTTCTAACTAAAAGACATTAAGAAACATCAGGTTTGTCAACAGTGGGAACTTTCTAACTTTGCACATTCATAATGAGTAGAGTTTGGAAAAATAAAGTTGATAGCGCCCCCTGTGCCCACTCTGTAGGGGAGTTCACCTGTTCCCATGCATGGGGGTGGCCTCAATTCCTCCTGGGAGTCCCTCTTGTCCTTTTCCTATCAACATAATTACACCATCCCTAAAGTCTTCACTCACACTCAAGGGAGGTTAGAATCCTGAACACAAACCACCTGACATTCAACATGCTCTAAGAGGAGAGTTCAAAAGGCCTTTGACTGAGGCAGCCTCACAGGCATCTCTTCCATCACTTCCATCAGAGAATCATCATTATTTGGTTAGCAGACAGTGGGCGTGAGCCAGCTAGGATACCTGGAGGAAGACCATGGCGAGCCTATCCCCCACAAGGCACCAAGGTAAATCTAGCAGTTATTTTTAAAGAACAGGTAGTCAGAGGACAGTGATTAGAAATGAGGTCAGCATGATAGGCAGAGACAAGTTCTTGGAGTACATTTTAGACATTTGTTAGAACAGTGGCCCTACAGTGAGGTAAATAGGCAGTTGTAATATTTAGGCAAAAGAAGGACATGCCTTAACGCATTTAAATTGATCTCTCTTGTTGCCATTCTTAGTTGAGGCTATGGCAGAGGAAAAGGTAGACATGGGGAGTTCAGTGAGGAAGCAGGGAAATAGGAAGGAGTACTGTGTGCCTGGAAAAACATAGTAGGTCAGTGTTAGTAGAACCTAGAAATTTTGGGGGGCCAGACAAGGAGTGAAGAAGAGCCATTGAAAGGCTTAATTTTAGTGGGTCTGCTGCGCTTTGCCACTGAGTTTGGATCTCTTCTTTAGGCAACAAAGCGCACATAAAGATTTGTAAATCAGACCTCGATATGGTTCTATAGGCACTTCACGACATGACAATGACATCTTTGTATTAGATGGAGTCACTCTTGAAGACAAAGAGGTCAGTTGGAAAGAGACTGCACTGGTGTAGGAAAGTGACAAGAAGGCACCACATGAGTTAAAGGAATAGCAATGTGGAAGAAGAATCCGGGACTAATCTGAGAGCTTTTTAGAAATTTGAAATTTTACAATTTAGCCATTTAGAGATAAAGAGAAAGGACAGTGGCGTTCCATTTGGGACCTTTACAGATTTCTCTTCTTTCCACTCTGTATCCTGCCCTGAAGTTTTGAGATTCAGATGAGTCCAAGAGACTAAAGACTTTTGCTTTCTTTTAGAGCAAATTGCTGTCCTTGGAGTTCATCAGTAGCTAACACAGAGCAGTGCCCATTGTACCTGTTAAAGTCAGTTACATGGAAGAAAAAATAGAATGCCTGATTGTATGAACAGGGAGCTTCTGTGTTTATGTTAACTTTTCAAATTCAGTAACCTCCCCTTCTGATCATCTCCTACCACATTTTAAAGCCAGCCTGGTGTTAGCTCCAGTCACTTTCCTGTTCTATGTGGATGCTTCTCCTATAATCCCTTGGTTTGATGTATGAAGACACAGTTATTACTGCAGTGGGCTCTACTCACACCCCTTCCATCATAGTTATAGCTGCAACCTAACAGGAACTTCACTGGAAATGAATGTGAGAAATCATAATGGCATTTTGTTCCATGCAGTTTTATTTAGGGAAATGCTATTTGGGACATAAAACAAGGGGCTGCCCTAGAAAGAAATAAACAACGGAGCTCCATAATGTCATGATTTGGTGTCCAGAATATTGTTTCCTGTGAAGATTTTGACAATGTTTTTATTTTATATTTCATTCCATCTTCTTTAATTTTATTTAAATATTAATTTATGGCCTTCATTACCAAGTTAAAGATTTCTGGGGTGATTAAAATCTTCTGTTTTATGTGTAAACAGAAGGAGTCCTTATTATAGCATAAGAAATGATGCCAAAAGGATGGCATCCCTTTTTATTTTGCTCTCACTTGAAGCCATTCCAATTTAATGAATATTTATGGAGCATCTCCTATTTGCAAGACACCACGTGGTCATTTTGGAGATGCAATGGTGAGTGATGGGCCACAGTTCCCCTCCTCAAGATTTTACAACTGAAATGAAACTTGTACAAAGCATAAATATAATGAGAATGGAAAAGCTTCAAGTACCATGAGATGTGATATGTGACTAGGAAGGAGAGAAGAAGACATCACTTCTGGTTGCACAGATGGTAAAGTGAATGCGAGTACATTGCTTAGAAGTAAGTGTTTGACTCATGGTGGGTTTGGGGAGATTAGGCTGAGTCCTGAAACAGTTAGGTAATGGAGTAAGGGGACTCTAATTCCAAGAATGAGGTATAAAATACAAAAAAATATTGCCACTGCATATTTGAGGGTTGCAAGATAGTGAGAAATGCAATGGATTCAGAGCTTGCAGTAGGGCAGTGGTACAATGTGATACTGGAGAGGTCAGGACCACACTAGGCAAGGAAGGTAGTCCATATCCTCAGAGGGGTGAGTACTTTATCTGTGATGGCAGCGATTGAATGTTCTAGAGAAGAGCAGAGCCTGGTAGCATCATTGGAGAGGTTGGCAAGGCAGGACAAGCAGTGGTGGAGAGATCAGTCTAGTGATAAATAACTGTTAAGAAGTGATGGGGCCTTTATCTGAAGTAATAGCAGTAAGGGAAGATTGAACGAGATACATTTTAGAGTTATTTCAGAGGTAAATTAATAAGGCTCAGTAATTGCCTGCATGTGGGAATTGAGGGTGAAAATGGACTTAAAGAAGATGGAACCTATGATTAGAAATTAGCACTTGCTGTTACTAAGGAAAGAGAAACCACTCTCAGTGAACTGAAGCTCATTCATTTCATTGGTTGATTCATAAAATGGCTGTTCTTATGCATTTTAATATATTTCCAAGTAGGTATTGAAGAAAACAATTCCAAGATATCTTAAGGCATATTTTCTCTTTATTGTGCCTCAAATTGTGGTATCAGTGAAGATGTTTGTTTTTACCTTTCTCCTTTCTTTTGTGGCTTAATAAAGTGCAGTGATGGGATGAAATTTATTTGCCTATCAACCTTATATTTCCAGAGCATTTCCTCTGAAAGATCGACCAGAAGCTCATCTAAAATAACAAAGATTATTGGCCCCCTGGGTATTCCGATTCCACATTTTTGCATGATAAATTGCAAAATCATCACTACAATCAGCTGTTAGTGGCACTCTACAGTGAGAATAGTCATTAGTTCTTCAGACACTCTGGTGTTTAAAAGGGACATTGATTCCATTCATCTCAACTCATGTAATTTAGGTCTAGTCATATATTTTAATTACTTTGTACTAACGCAAGGTTTATAAAGCTTCCCTAGCTCATAAAGGAATTCAAATTTCTAACAACACGTGCAGTAGAAATAAAAATCAACCTCTGTATTTAAGGCATCCTTTTCCTTTTTTTTTTTTTTGTAAGAGAAGCAAAGTAATTTTTCCTAGTAGATTAGATTTTTCAGATGAATAAGTTCCTTTAAATATGTGACAGGAAAAAACCTCCAATGTCATGGGATTCCCATTCTCTTTAGTCATTAACTAAGTGTGATTCTATTAGTCTGAAAGTTCCTGCCCTTCTCTAAAAGCTTGGTTTATTCGCGGCAACTTGATTACTCACAGTGAATCCCCCCTTCTAGATGTTCAAGGGTGTCTCGCTTGTTAGATAGAAATCACATCTTAACAATGCTTTTCACTTTAAAATTTACAAAACACTCTGATATTTCTTATTTCACATTATACTCTTAACAGTCTCTCAACCCTATGATACAAAGCAAGTGTCTGTTACAGGAAAAGCATCTTTCACAATAGCCTACTAAGTTGAAGGACAACTTGAAAATTAAGGCCCTCATGTGAAAAATGCCTTTGGTGTATGACTGTGAGAGAAAAATAAAGAAATATTCAGAAGGTAGGACATAGGGGGAAGTAAAGAAAGGGTCTTGGAATCATCATGTGGGTCCAAATTCTGGCTCAGCCTCTCAGCTACTTATCTTCTCAAGGCCTCCATTCCCAACAGTAAGTCACGGGAGAAATGGGTGGACATGTAAAGCTCTTCGAACAATACCTTGCATCAGTTTTACAGTCCTTCAGGCCCAGAGGGACTTTTGTAATGCCTAGGTGTCCACAAAGGAAGCTGTTAGGACACTGTCATAGTTCCTTCAAAACTAGCTCCTTGATAGCCCTGTTCTTAGCACCTAACCCTTCTCTAGGATTTTCCTTGAAAATTCTGTGGACTAAAAAGCTCTCTCTCCAGATGTGCCCAGCCTTAGCCTTGTGTTTTTATTCTGAAAAATCAGCATTAACTTTCCAAACTGCTCTTCAACACTGATCTACTCAAGCTACTTCAAGCTGTTATCTCCTGGAATTCCTTGATGTTTATATAGCAATGGTTTATTGCTCTAATATACATTTGTTTGCATCTATCTGAATTCAAAGATGACTTAAAGATGTGAAAAGCCACTCAGCAAATTATCATGTATTTGTTTTGCCCTAAAATCTTATCATTGTAAACATTGTAATATTCTGATTGGCTACAAGACACTGCAATGTTGGTTGGTTCTAACTTAAAATATTCAACTGGTGACATGCCCGCAATAAGAAGTAATGAACTAATTAAATGTCCCTCTCCTTGTATGTCCTTGTAAAGAATGTTTAGCTAAATCCAAAAAGATACACTATTCTGGTTGGTTCTGGAACTTATGACATCCTCAGGTGCATATTTACATGAGTTTAAGTGGAAGGAGACTTTCCCCCTCCAATCTGGAGATGCAAGGAAGGAATGCACAGTCTCATCTAGAGGAGACATAACAGAATGATAAAGAGAACGGCAGGGATAACATGGTACCTATTCCTCTTCCCAGGCTGAGTAACTGACTTTGAGCTTTTCTGGCAAGAAAGATGATAGCATTAGCTATGTTCATAAAAGATCTTTAAGGCTCTTCAACAAGTTGTGCCACTGTGGCATCCAAACAGTCTGAACACAGACCTTAAGAGAGGCTCATTCTAATGCATGTCTCTGCCTCTCAAATATAAGCATTGTGTTAGAGTCCAGAGTATAGAGCTGGCATCCTGAAGACTCAAGGATACACCAAAAGAGACACTGGCCCTTATTGCCAAAAACAAAACAAAAAAAATCTATCCAAGAAAAAATATATTGGAGCATGTGAATTTTTCTTCTTCATTAGCAATTATTTTCTTTCTTTTTAAACTATGAATTCAATTTCTTTAGTAAGTATCAGATTATTGAGGCTCTATATTTTATCTTTATGAATATTGGTTGTTTACACAAATACATTTGTAGCAGGGCAATTTTTAATATGTCAAAAGCTAGAAACAACTCAAGTATTCATCAATAGTACAATGGCCATATAAATTATGATTTGTATATTAATCTAATCATGGGAAGGGATACTATATGATACTAAGAACAAATATGCTATAGCCATAGGAACAACATAACTGAATATTCCACATACTGAACAATTGCAAACAAACAGAAGATTATATCTGTATTATTCTATTTTATTAAGTTCAAAAACAGACAACACAGAGTTCTACTATTAAATCTCAGGATATTATTTCTCTGCAGAAGGGTAGTGTGAAATGGTATGAGGAATGCTTCCAGGGTCTGGGAATATATTCCTTAGTCTGTTTCCTGGTTACAGATCTATGCTTGATTTTGGAAAATTTATTGAATTATATACTTATACTTTGGAAAATTTCCTCACTACAATTTATATTTTCATAAATGTAATTTTCTTTAAAAAGTTGTTTCCATGTTTATATGAGATGTCTCGCAGGGATTCCAAAAAGTCGCTGAATCAAAGTCAAGAGCATGATGGGAAAAAACTCTGAGTGCCAGTGATAACTATGACTGTGAACTCATTGTACGCATTGAATGGGATGGCCTTGGAGAATCATTTATATAGCATTCTTTTTTAAAGTGTATTTTATTGATTATGCTATTATAGTTGTTTCAATTTTTTTCTGCCCATTATCCCCCTTATCCCTACACTGTCCCCCTCACCCTCCAGCATCCTCCCCCTCACAGTTCAGGTCCATGGATTACACATATAAATTATTTGGCTTCTCCGTTTCCTATACTATTCCTAACCTCCCCCTGCCTATTTTGTGCCTATTTATTCTGCTTCTTATTCTCTGTACCTTTCCCCTATTGTCCCCCTCCCCACCACTGATAACCCTCCACGTGATCTCCATTTCTGTGATTCTGTTTCTGTTCTAGTTGTTTGCTTAGTTTTTGTTTTTTAGGTTTACTTGTTGATAGTTGTGAGTTTGTTATTATTTAAAGAATTTAGTTGTTTAATGTTTAGTCCATTTGCTTCATTATTTATCATATCTATCTCACCATATCAAATATCCAGAAATTTGGAGTGATACCATAACAGCATTTTCTGATCTACCAATCTAAAAATTCTATGGACTATTTTAACTACTAATTCAAATAGGTTTGGTATCTATATGAATCTGTTCAGAAACATAGTTCAAGTTCACACAGGATTTTCCACTGTCCTCACAGTTAGTATTTTACAGAATCCAGTGGCTTGCTCATCCACATTTTTGGTATATGGATGTTTTGGTCCCAGCTCCAATTTCCTGATACAAATTCTAATTTCCATTATTACTTAAAGATCTTCAATTGTGTATTTATAATTGTAACTGCAAATTATTTTAGTACTCTGAAATTTAATTCATTTGGTCTGGAAATTTGAATTAGTCTCAAGCTACTAAATAGTTTCATACTCCCTCCTTGATTTTTAAGCCACTACTCATGTTTATTCTACCTTATTCAATTACAAGCATCTCCTCCTGAATTGAGAGTACAGAAGTAGGTAAAGTTGAATGGTGTCACTTACTCTGGTATTTATTAACATGACACCATCTGTTCCTAAGCAGTACAATTTTCTCTTTATGTGTTTTTTTAATCTTATTCTTTTTAGAAATTGAGGAAGGTTGTTGTTTTTTAATTACCCTTGGTATTTCTATAAGCCAAAACACATTCTAATTTTTTGTCTTTATGACAATTTACTACCATTTTTATGCTATCCTTTTGTGTATTTTGTAAATGCTGCTTTTATTTCTAAGCTATCTCTAGATGATCATAGAATTGTATGAGGGTATTATTCATAGAAGGAGAAAAGATTTTTCTTCAAGAGCAAGAGGTATAGTTATGAGACTCAACTTTGCCATTCAATGACCTTGATTCAATCCCTTCATTTCTATGAGAATCATATACTTCATTTATAAGTAGGTACAAATTATATATACCTCAGGATTGTTTATGGACAAATAAATATACATGTAACTTAAACCATTATACATATATAATACATAATACAATAGTTATATATTTTATATATAACATTTGCATATATATCAGAATTGTTTATGTAATTAATAACATACTAATTACAAAGTTAAAATTGTCATGTAATTTTCCTCTTTCACACTTTTATATTGGTAGTTATTTTTTTTCTCCTTCAGAGATCATGCTTTCTAAAATATTTTGAAATCTCTTTGACTATCATCTATGATTTAGGTCTCCTCCACCCAGCCTTTCATTCATACATTATAATAAACTCAGAGCAACATGGTCACTTTCTCCCTGAGTGCTGTCACTTCTGCTTTACCAATCAGTTCTTCCTTGTTACTCAAAATTAATTTCATAGTAGTAGTTCACATTGCCTTTTTAGCCTCTTGAGAGCTGAAACTGTCAAGAAAGCATGTCCAGAATTTATCAGATTTTTCTTTTAGCAGAGACTACCAGCCATAATCTGGATAAGCGAGTCCCCTACTGTCACTCACTGCTGTAGACTGGGCACAGGACATATCTCTCCTCCACCAGAACTATATCTTTCAGAGACGATGATCCACTCACTCTCTTAGTGGACTTGAGTATACTTCCAACAGCATAATTATTTATATTCTCTTTTTTTATACTATCCAAATCCTCTCCTTTAAATAAAAGTTTAGGTTGTTGAGTTTTTCTTTACATATTCATCTTCCTAAGAATCCCCTTCTCTTTCTGTTGTTTATTTCTTTTTAATATTTTAGGCCTACCCACAAGTACCGCCTAACTTGAGAAGTCTCTGAAGACTGAATTTGCTTCCTTTTGCAAAGAAGTTTACAGGTATGAGTTATTATTTCCAGTTATGTTACTACCCACTCTTTGTCCACATTGATGGAAACAATCAAGTCTAAATGGTCTCCTCTATTGTTTTCAGTACTACTGATCATCTGTGATATTACTGTTTGCTCTTCTCTGGTCATTCCTTCTCCCCTATATTGTGCCCATTTTATAGATATTTCCCTGTACTTTACTTTGCCCCTTCAAATTTAAACTTCGGTTGCTGATTAAATCAACAAGAACAAAAAGAGTTGGCTTTCTGCCAAACTCAATCTTTTTAGTCTTCATAAATTACTCTTCACCCCTTGCCACATGACTGTTTTTTCTAATTTTATTAATTAAGCTCCAGTAATCCTTCTATGTAGCCAATTACATGTTTACCTAGAGTCACATCACTTTTTAAATAGTGACCTCCAAATAAAAGAAAGATAAAACATCCACATACACTCCAAGTTTTTACATATAACTCCCAAGTTGGTAGAATGGCATCTCAAAATACAATCAGTGGATCACAGATCTCATAAGAAGCTTTACTCAAAAAACCTTGCATTACTATGAAGTACAAAGTAATTAAAATATACAATTATACCTAAATTACATGAGCTGAGAGTGGAATCAATGTCCTTTTAATTAATTTATTTATTTTTATTTTTAAAAAATGTTATTTATTTTTAGAGAAGGGAAGGGACAGAGAAAGAGAGGAAGAGAAGCATCAACGTGTGGTTGCCTCTCATGTGCCCCCAACTGGGAACCTGGCCCACAGCCCAGGCATATGTCTTGATTGGGAATTGGAACTGGCAACTCTTTGTTCACAAGCCATGACTCAATCCACTGAGCTACCCCAGCCAGGGTCGATGTACCTTTTAAATACCAGAGGTACTCAAGAACAAACTAATGACTATACTCACTGTAGAGAGGATATCAGGAGCACAGTTTTTAAGCATATTAATTGGTGGCTGGATGTATGAGCCTACATTATCTCATTTACTTCCCTTAACAACTTCACAAGCTGGGTGCTAATATTATACCCACTTTCCAGTTGAAAAAATTAAGACCTAAAGAGGTCAAGAAATTGATACAAGGTCCCTCAACTGACTCAACAAGTGCTAAGTGGGGATTTGAAGTCAGGGACACTTTACTTCTCAGTCCCATGTGACAGGTTAAAGGGACATTGAGAATCCTCCCTGTTTATGCCTGAGCCATGACCTTTATTGTAAAAATGAAATATAGGTTTGCTGTCTCCCAGGGAGAAGTAGCTCTTCTCCCAGAAGGACCTATTGGTTAGTTAAGTCACGTGAGGCCCTTGGCGCATAGCCACTTTTGTCTAAAACATATTTAACCATAGCCGCCAAAGTGAGTCTTTGGAATCTCACCCAAGAGAAGGACACTTCATTCAGAACTTTCCCCACCAGACCCTGAATGCTGTCTCTGGGATTCCCCAGCATCTATGTTGGGGTGTCTGATGATGTACAATCTTGATTCTTGCTTTTGCTTTGTTCTCGCTTAATAAAGTGCTTAGTTATTCGTATTGACTTGGGGTTTTTATTGTCTGCAAATCTAAACCTCCTAATTAAGTGGCCACGATCTCATATGTGCCCCTAAATGGCACACCAGGTTAATAGCTGACAAAATTACCTGTCCATATCACTGACTATTTATCACTGCTAAATTAGGAGATATTTAAGGTTTCTTGAAATCAAAACAGTTAAAATATATACCACTGATGGGCTTGACTGCACACTCGCCTCTTGGTTATCCATGTCAAAATAATTCCTAAATCTCAGGAGAAAATAAACATGCCCACTGCACATCTCTTCTTTCTGGCATTCTTGAGCATCCTTCAGTCCCCTTTCATTCTTTACAGCATAGGACATTGCATTCTCTTCAGCCACGTGTCTGTGTTATACTGCCTGTGACTAAGAATTTGCACTACTCATTTTCCTCCTCCTGAGTTTTCATTCTTCTTGATCTTGACTTTAATCCCCCTTTCCTGTCTTAAAATTGTATGCTTTTTAGAATTTTCATTTGGCATCTTCTTTCATGTACTGGAATACTTCCTCCTCCTTTTAAACCATAATATTAAAGAAAAACAGCTTTTCTTAAATTCCTTCACTTGAGGGGAGATATCAATTGGAAGTTACAAAACAAGATTTGTTCCCAAACCTCTAAGATTTCGAGTGTAACCACAGAGTTTTTCTCCCCAAGGACTTCCTCATTTTTGTGCCCAGTAAATAGTCTGCAGCAGAGGTGGAACACTGGAAAGAAATAGATATTCAATGTGGATAGGGCCGTTCTCATCACTAAAGGCTTAAGTTCTCTACTGATGAGTTTGGTCTTGATTTAATGGACCAGACTGGTAAACGCAGCAAGCCCATGAATCACTGGGAACTAATAATTATTCTTCCTGCTTTGCCCTTATTCCATATTGCCTCAGAGCTCAGACAAGGTGTATGTGGGAGAAAGGACACTTCCAATGCTGCAAAGCAGCCCATTTAGCTCCAGATCCTGAGAATGCGTTGAGTCAGCTTGCTGCGGATTCCACCAGTGAGCTTTGACTTCTCAGCAATCTCTCTCTGGAGAGGCTTCCCAGAAAGCCATCCGTTCAGCTCACCCCTGAATGCACTTTGAGCAACCGGCTGCCTCTCCCGTAAGCACGTTATTAAAGGTCTCTTTTCAAAAGCAGAGATAGTGCCCTGGAAAATGCGATATTGATTTTTTCCCCTTCTTTTTCACTGTTTCAATCACTGCTCGTTTGAATGGCTTTCATTTTTAGCAACAACAAGAGAATCTTCGAAGAAAAGTGGTTTATAGGATCAGCCTGAAATAAAATCACCGCTCAATTTAAGCTCTGAAAAATACTATTGATATTTTAATAGAAGTTTGGAGAACCTATTGCGAGCTCAATAATAGCTACAAGGAGTTTATACACAGAAATCATACTTAGGGATCATTTTATTTCTTAGGTAGTATGTGTTAACAGCAAATAATGGTTTAAACCTTCACTCACTTCCATTACTGTATATATCAAGAGTCTCAAGGGTGTGGAAATGTTCCGAGTACTTCAGAAGGGGTAAAAGCCTTTCTATGACTCAGATGATTTGTCTCTAATTGGCCCTCAAAGAAAAAAGCTGGGATGGTTTTTTCTTAAGCTATTTTGCCTGTATAGGCACCAGGAAATCCCAACTATCTTAGAGCTGAAAGACCTAGAAATAATGTAGTTAAATGGATTTGTTGCATAGGTGAGACAAAGCAAAGCCTAGGTTGTGGTGGGATTTGATGGAGGTGGCACAGTCTCAAATTCCCACTCAGGAGTTCCTCTTTTTGAGTACCGGAATCCTTCTCCCTCCCTGGATCTTGCTGACTTCTCTCTTTCTTCATTTTTCTCCTCCACTCCCCAAAATACCTATGGATCTTCTCAGCTCTAAATCTTCCTATGCTGTACAAACATACTTGCTTATGAAGTAGACTGATGGTATTACCACACAAATTGACTTATTACTTAGCCAGAGGAGAGTGTTACCTTCAAGGGTCATGTCAAGACACACCTCGCTCAGAAAAATCATTGTGTGACTTTAGTCCATATTGATATTACTCCTTTTTGTCAATCCCTGTAAATCACTGAAAATATGCCTTGATTAATCCTTAAGTATTCTACATGTGTGCCAAGGTTTCTCCTAGTAAGGTCTTTTAAGTCAATGTTGATTAAATGAGCAGATATTTACTACATGGTTAATAAATGTGCAAGGCCCAATGCTCTATGTTAAAAGGGATAGAAATTAAGAATAAAATGTACCTTTTTTCTTGAATTACTTATGTTTAGTAGAGATACATGTTTTAAATATATGGAGATAATTTTTACAGAAAGACCTTGGTGTAAAGGAAAACAGTAGAAAAGAACTTCACAAGAGCAGAATAGCATAGGGCTTGTCAATATAGTGGAATTAGAGTCCATGGGAAAATGTAGTGAGATTTAGTTTCAAAATGTGATCATAGGATGAGAGATAAGATTTTGCCAAATTTGGAGAACAAAGCAGTTTTTAGTTTATTACACAGTCGGGGTGAAACAACCTTGATTAGGAGGGAGAAGAGGGATATCCATTCATCCAATCATGTAATAGCTACTAATCAGGAACATTTTATATGTAAGGTGCTGTTCTAGGCTCTAGGGGTAACTCTGAATGGGTGAGGTTAGGAGATATCACATTTAAAGTCAGACTAGCATGATTGCTGTGAAAATAGTAAGCAAGAGTTAGACTGAGAAATGTTGGAGAAATTGTGCCTGATTGAACGTGAAAAGCAAGAGAGCCTGTATGACATAAAGCATTGACTTGGGTGTCCTAAGTAGGAGGGGAAGTGAGAGGAAGTGATTGGAAGTGTATGCAGATAGAGAAGGGCACCAAGTGGAATAGGTTTCCTCTACAATACTAGAGATGGGGCATCTGGTGGACAATTTCTCTTGGCTCTTCTTTAGGATCTCCCATTTTCCCTTCCTCTGTAAAGTTGTTTGATTACATAGCCTGCAACCACAGCGGCTGCCTGAGCTGCTTGTTCTGGCATTAATGGGAGATGCAGAGAGCCACTGCCATTAGAAACAAGGCCAACTCCCATGGGAAAGCAAGTGTCTTCATCTCATTAGAAGGATCCTTGCAAGTTCCACATGGCCAAGCACCTCTCCTCAGGAGCCTACCTAGTTTCGGGGAAAGCTTTATGGTAACAAGCAGTATAGGGTTTGCCTGGCCTTTTCTTCCTTGTGTACATCTTCCTTGGGAACCATGAAGGAAAATAGTGCTGGAAGCTAGCCATTCTCATTCTTTCCCCAGCAGAGGGGAGCCTAACATAATCCAGCTCTTAGATACAGGGTTCTTGCATCCTGTTTCCATGCGTTTAGCATGACATGATGCAGGACCTAATTAGCTCCCTATCAACAAGTCTCGAAAAATTTTTTGCCACGTTCCAACTAGCTCAGTACCTAACTGTGAACAAGTAATGAGAAGATAAGGTTCTTATCTCTATGAAAAGCATACCCTTATTTGTAACTTCATCTATTGGTTGGGTGAAAATTTGATAACTAGGAAGACCTCTGAATGACCCAACAACTGTACTATGTAGAATGCTACCTTTCTGCTTTAGGAAGACCAACACAAATTTCAAGTGGCCAATTTGTTAATGAGCTGTTTGTAATGGAAAACATATTACATATTTCTTACCCAAACTATGCTAACCATTAGAAAATTAATTCAAATCACATTTCATCCCTATTTGAGATTAACTGGATATGACATATGTGATTACAAACAACGACACATTGATTCAGGAAACAGAAGAGTAAAACTTCAGGTTTGAGTGTCAGGACATGAGCTCAGTTTTGAATTTGTTCTGTTTTTGTTGTTGCTATTGTTTTCCAAGATAAATATGAATAAGCTAATTTTTTGAAATGTTTTAAATTCTACTTTTATTTCTAGGTATAAAATTATCCTTAAGAAGATAGTTCTCCATTTCTTACAGAATTTATTAGAAATACCCACTTCAGAGAGAAAGATGGCAACAGAGTAAGAGGGAGTGGATTTCACTTCCCCCTACACACAGGAGGAAAACCTGGCTAATCCACGGAGGAACAGACCAGACAGCCAACAGTACCCCAGCGTATTTGAAAATAAGAGTCCAAAAATTGTATAGGACACTGAAAAACCAGAAACCAGATGGTTAGAAGGATATTTCAGGACAGTAAGGTCCCCAGGACCAGCACAGGGACTGGGGTGTGATTGTAGCCCCAGGCCCAGCACCCAGAGCGGGCGCTGGGTCTATCACAGACTGCTTGAAAGTGGAGGGCATGTTGCAGTCCTTGGGAGAGAGCTGGGTCAACTGCTCCCTTCCTCCCCAACAGACCAAGGTCTGAGCAACACCAGGAGAGTTCTGGTCACAGAGAGGGGAATAAAGACGAAGAGGCAAGGTATGGGGCCATGATTACCTGTGGAGTCTGTGGTCACCAGCTCAGGACAGCTGAGAGACAGGCAGTGATGGGCACTGACCCCCATAGTCACTGGTCTGGCTGGAGAATTGGGCTACATGGGGCAGTAGGCTTGAGTAG
>PVKM010000320.1:33199-117973 GCA_004027735.1 Carollia perspicillata | reverse complement strand
GTTTCACCTAGAAATCTCCTTTCCTGGTTCTCTGGATAGAAAGATGGAGTTTCTCTCAGAGTTATAGCCTATGCCATATGCTTGTGCTGCTGTATAGTTTTGCAGGAGTTGGACAGTTTTCATGATGAAGTGGTAAGAAAGACATGATGGAGGTTCCTTGCACATTCTTTGGTCCATGGAGTTTCTTTCCTGGTTCTTCTGTTAAAAAAGATGGGTTTACTTTTGGACTTTTAGGTGCCTGCACAGCTGCTGCATTGTAGCTCTGTGACAGAGGCTGCATTTGGGACATGGCCAGTAGGGAGAAAAGGGAAAAGTGAAAGAAAAGAAAACCCCAAATGGGGACTGTTCCCACATTTTCTGTTTCACAGAAGCCCCGTGTCCAGAGAGATGGCTTGCTTTCTGTATTTTCACTGGTTGTGCCTGATGTGTCATCTTACACAGGGGCCTTCCTCAGTTTCACGCTAGTAGATGATAGGAAAAATTAGGTCATTCCTTACATTTTGGCTCACCTCCCCAATCCATGTGTTATTATTAACATTTTAGAGTCCCGAGGTAATTGCTTTTAGTATGTTGTACAAAGTTTTTAGTTTTCATGAATGGGAGTGAGAGGCTGTAGTGGGCTTAACTATATTTTTGCCAGTGATTCTCATGCATATTTTTTTACCTCTCACTTCACCCTTGGAGGATGAATAATAGATTGAAGGAACAGCAATGGACAGTTGTTTTACCAAGGCTCAAGTATTAAACATAGTAGAGATTCTAGCTTAGATTTTTTCAACACTTCTGTGTACAGAGGCAAATCATTCTAGGTTATAGGTATAGGACTCATTTGTGTACTCTTTACTCTGTTCCGGACACTGTTCCAAAAACTTTGTGTCTACTCCTTTAGTCCTCGTGATAACTCTGACAGGTAAAGACTATATTATTCCCATGTTATTATGTTCAAGGAAATTCATGTACAGAGAAGAAAGATAATTTGCCCAAGGAGGTTACATAGGTAATAAATAGTAAAGCCGTGATTCAAACCTGGGATACAATAATTCAGTATACAGCACAAGTTCTTGTTAATATTTTCACCTAATATTATGGAAATTTTCATGCCCTGACCAAAGTAGAAAATAATGAACTCCTTGTTTATTATTCAACCGATTTCAATAGTTTTCTTCAATATTCTGCCTTTTTTAGTTTGTCCTAACTTTTTTGTTTTTGGTAAAGTATCCGGAAACAAATTCTAGATATCATTGTGGCCGTAAACACTAAAGTTGTATAAAATGGATAATAACTTTTAAAAATAATATAATCACAGCAATACTATAATCACAGTGTAAGCACAACTTAAAAAGTGAAAAATTTCTTTTAAAGCCTTTTTATGTTCAGTTTTATCTGATTGTCTCAGAAGTATCTTATAGTTGGTTCAGTTCAGGATTTCAATATGGTCCACACATTGTATTTGTTGATATATGTATTTTAAATTTTAAAAATCTGTATTGGTCCTAACCTTGACCATTTTAAAAATAATTCTTACTTTTTAAAACTTTTTAAACTTTTTTAAAATAAACTTTTCATTTTCAATAATATTAGATAGAGAAGTTGCAAAGATACTATAGGGTCCCCATATATTGCTCAATTACTTTCGGTTTTCCTTAAATTGATTATCTTACGTTATAGTGATACATTTGCTGAACTATGAAATCAGCACTGGTACAATGCTTTTGTTAATGACCTTTTTCCAAATCAGGAGTGCGTTAGTTTTCCTTTCTCCTTATTCTCCTCTTGCCTTTGATACTTGCTCAGTCTTTCCTTGTTTTTCATGATCTTGATTTTTTCAGGAGTCCTGATCACTCATTTTGTAGGATGTCTTACAGTTGGTATATACGCTACTTCTTTTGGGATTAGATTGGGTTTATACATTTCTCGAAAAAATGCCATAAAGGTAAAATGTCTTTTTTATGACATTTTTATTTTAAAAAATCGTATAAAAAGTTCACCTGGTTCTGAGGTCAAAACTCTAAAACTAGAACCTTCAGAGTAGTTTCACTTTCATTCCATTCCCCTTGTTAGTCTTTTGTCCCTTCTGTAAAAAGGAGTATTTTTAAATTAATTTTTGGCCTATTCTTTTAAATTTTTAAAAATATTGGCAAGCGCACACAGAAACACACACAAACGCACACACGCAATCACCTGCTCTTTTATTACATAAAAGGCAATGTTAGTCCATGCTCCTAACTCCTATACCATACTTCCTCTTTAGGACAACTTGTAGCAATGACTCTTCTAATAATGGCTACTTGTATTCAACACATTTTGTGCTTTAAGGTTAATATTTTCTAACAAATATATGGCTTCTTTTTTATTCACAGATATTTTCCAATTTATCCCTGGATGAACGTTGCCTTTCTGCATCGTTGGTTTGCAAGTATTGGCGTGACCTTTGTTTAGATTTCCAGTTTTGGAAGCAGCTGGATCTTAGTAGTCGTCAGCAGGTATATGTAATTTAATTCTAGGAATCACTCAATTTGATCAATTCAAAAAAATATCTTCATTCCTTTTCAGAAATCACTTCCTTCATGTTATAGTTTCTTAAGATAATTCAAATGACTATAATCTATAATTCTGTGCTTTAGTATTTTTTGTTTGTGTTTAAGTTACAGCTAGTTTCTTGTGGTCAAGAATGTGGATTGGTAATTTCGGGTTGCTTCTTAATCCTCTTTATTTTATTCCTGTTTGTCTTATCCTTTTTTCATTACTCTTTAAAAAAACTTTCCCTTTTCGGAAGGGTCACATCATGAATATTAATTTAATAATAGAAAATGATGGCAAAATTTAGATAGTACTGCCCATGTGCCATGTACTGTTGTACAGGCTTTATACATATTAGTTTATTTTATCTTCCCATTAACCTCATAAGTTGAGACTACTATTATTTCTATTTTTTAAGTATATATTTTTCATTTATTTATTTTTAGAGAGAAGGGAAGGGAGAGAGAAACATTGATCAATTGCCTGTCATATGCGCCTTGACTGTGACTGAACTCACAACCCAGACATGTGCCCTGATCGGGGATCAAACTGGCAACCTTTTGCTTCACAGAATGATGCCCAACAACTGAGCCACAGCACTCAGAGCTTATTATCCTTATTAATATATTATTATTACAATATTAATAATACTGATCTCATACTATTATTATAGATAAAGAAATGGAAACAAAACCGGCTAACTTATTTTGTTTTCATCTTACTTTAGATGAAATTTTTAATCCTCCCAGTTTGCCTGGCTGCCCAGTATGTTTATATACTGTCATAAATTAGGGAAAAAAAGATGGAGGTAGTTGTGCTTTATTGCAAACAGTTTGTAATTCTTCCTTTAAACTTGGTTGTCAATACTTGGCATTGGAAATATATAAAAATATCCATTAAGAATAGGATTTTAGTAGAGTACTAAAACTACTCCAAATTCTTTTATGATTTGGTTAGAGTGGTTTGCTGGTAAATGTGTATAAACTGGCTTTCAAAAACAAATGAGCAAATAAAAAGCCCTGATGTGTAATATTTGCCGGTTTCTGTGGTACAAATACTCCCACTGTAGCTAATTTTAAGCTACCAATGTGATGTCACTGAATGTAGTGATGTCACCGATTTGAAAAGAGGTACACATTATAGGTATCTTGAGTTGGTATAAGCCAACTCCAGCATACCATTATTAGTATATGTGCTTGTGTGTTTAACATATATACATTAAACAAAATGAGTAAGGTTTCCTCCATGGGTTAGGGTAATAATGTAAAATAATCCACTGGCTCTTTACTGCAATACTCTGGGATGTCTGGGCCATTTGTTACAAACTCGGACTGAAAATAGCTTTCCCTTCTTCTGGTAGTTAGATTTGGAGATGAAAAATGCATAAAAAGAATTCAAGGAACCAGAGACATAGACAAAATGTATTTTTTATTATAACACAGTTCTTGTTATGCCTACTATTAAGTAGAAAAGTTTTCTTTCAATTGTGGTTTTCATGTTATAACCTAATTATATTGTTTATTGGGGAAACTTTAATAAAACAATAGAAAATACATTTCTACATTTAGCAAAAGTTTAATTTTGCTTTTCTCTCCCTTAGGTTACTGATGAATTATTGGAAAAAATTGCATCAAGAAGTCAAAATATAATTGAAATCAACATTTCTGATTGTCGAAGTATGTCTGATACTGGTGTGTGTGTTCTAGCATTTAAATGTCCTGGACTTCTTAGGTACACAGCCTACAGGTGTAAACAGCTTTCTGACACTTCCATTATTGCGGTTGCCTCTCACTGCCCTTTACTTCAGAAAGTCCATGTGGGCAACCAGGACAAACTAACCGATGAAGGACTCAAACAGGTAAATTTTAACATCTTTAAAGTGATTTAACTCATATTAACTAAAAATGTTTTCTTGTAGCAACACTTTAAAAGATTGTTATGTAAAACATAATGCCCAGACTAAACGAAGTCATGTTTTTAATGTATCCATGAATATTTGTTTGGGTTGGTGAGCTAGTGTGCCATTGTTAAAATTGATAAATTAACTTCTGTTTTACAGTGAGTGCCTGAACTTCTGTGATCAAAATTTAATTAATTTATTCTTTTATTGCTTAAATTTTGTACCAAATTTTGCTTTAGATAACAATATTATGCAGTTTGGATCAGCATGAAGTTTTAAAAATCAACTTTTAATTTCCCTTTTATGTTACTAAATAATGTGGTTACATGCTTTAAATACCTGTTTCAAAGCATAAATGAAAGTCAGAGTTAGAGAGTATAAAATGAAGAAAAAAGTGGTAATCATCCATATTTAGCACAATAATTGAATTAAAAATAGTATCTCATGTATTTTATGTTTTATCCACTTCTTTGGAAATGGTATTTAAGGTGTCTCGTCACAGAGTTGATTATTTATTCAATGAATATTGAGTGGATATATGGGCCAGACCCTGGATTTGTGAATATTTTGAATATTAGGTAATGTTCCTACTATTATACCAGATACTTTTTGTATTTTTACATTTAGCTCTTGAAATAACTTTGTGACACAATTGATCTTAAACTCATTTTGGGAAGGAAGAAATTAGGGCTTAGAGAGATTGATGAGTTTGCCTAGTATTTAGCACATGGTTGAGTTGAGAGTTGAAACCTGTATTCTTCAAAGCCACTATTGTCTGTCCACCTTTCCAGGCCAATAGACCGCACTCTTCTAGACTTTGAATAAAGGAGCCTGCTCCAGGGGGGCAGAGGCCGTGCACATTTACCAGTCTACCTACAGTATCCTCAGCCAACACTTATTGAAAGAAAAAATTAATTAATAATTCCATTCAAGAACTTTGTCAGGATTAGTGTTTAAATTTAAAATTGGGATGCAGTCTAAACTCTTCTGGTTTCATTAAAACCAGAGTGTCCATAGATTTAAAGTCCTAGATTTAAATCTGATCTGAGAAGAAGTTAGAAATAAAATAAAGATCCCTACATTTAAAGATTACATGTGAATTAACTGAGAACTTTGAGACTAATTCAGTAAATCTCCCATAGAATGTGACATATTTTGGAATTAATTTTTGATAGATTAGATGTTTGCTTCAGATTTGCATGGTGTCTGAATAATGAATTAGTTATATATAATACTCTGATAGAAATTTTAAAACAATCTAAATCTTTTTCCTCCTGAAATAATTTTTTAAAGTGACTGCATTACATTAAATAATTACATAGAAACCTTGTTGCAGTGTAGAGGGTGATAATTTTTTATGCTTAAGACTGTGCTATAGCAGAGGTATCCTATTTTAGCGTCTTCTGATGAAATGGTGTTGTGGTATAGTTGAAAGAGAATGCCGTTCTATAAATATAAAATAGAAATAAAAGTTTTATCAAGCAATATGTGGCCTTATGTACCATACACATTGATATTTTCTATTCTGTACTACAGCATGGGCAAAAGTAGATTTACAGTTGCATTATGATATTCTTTTGAGTTAATAAAGTTGTTGTAATAATCATAACCTGCATGATTTTTTCCATACAAACAACTGTAAACCTACTTTGCCCACCCTTGTGTTAATGTTAAATAAGTGTTGGCCTTGACCAACTTAGTGAATTAATTTCATGATCCAGTGATGTTTGATGAGTTCTTTGGTAGGAATGTATTATAGTTTTAGTGAGCTAACAACTTAAAAATATATAATAAAGTTTTAAAAGGCCTAGGATGAACTATTTGTAATTCATGAATTTTCTTGGGATTAGTATTATCTTTTTACTTCTAAATATAGCAAATTATTGAATTGTTGATTTTACAGATCAGGTTGCAGGGAATTTGTTTTTTTCCTTCTCTGTTACTGAAAACTGACAAATATTTTAGAATGATACAATTTTTTTGATAATTTCTTTTAAGTATATTCCTAGTGTAACCACTATAATTTTGATTGACTTTAGCAAATACTATGTGAATTTGTTTTTTTGAGTTGTGTTTATAAAATAAGTTATGTAAAGTATTTGTATTTGCAGTTCTGATGGATCTAAAATTTAATATTTTAATAATTGCATTCTACTTAACAATGTTTCTCAAACTTGTGGTGAAGCACCTAAAAGTCAGGCTGTTTTTGGCTGAACACTGTGTTTTTTGTTTGTTTTTTTTTTGTTTTTGTAAAATACCACCTTGAAATCTTGGTATTTTTATTTTCATAAAAATAACAGCAAATAATTATATCAGTGGAATGTATTTCTATTATACTTATCTTATAAAATATAATAATATTATGGCAGAAAAAAGAGCTAGTTAAGAATAATAGGCTATTTCGGCTTTTCTAGAATTTTATTACCATCTGGACCTTGCCGGCAAATGAAATAAAGCAGTAGCCAAAGTATTCAAAGAAATCTAAGAAATTGTATCTTTTATGTTAATATTTTATGTGATTTATATTTTATTTTAGCATGATACCTCAATCCAATTCATGGATCTCTGTAGAAATTTCTGAAAATAGTCACTATACCCATCTTCTCAAGTTATTAATAAAATGGTACAAAAATAAATGTTGCTTTAGTACATTTCAGTCTTGCTACATAATGAAATTTTAGGCCTTTAAAAATAAATGTTTAGAATGATATTAGCAAAATGGCAGAGTAGGCAGCTCCAAAGTTCCATTTGTCCACAGAAACATGAAGAAACAGGCAGAAACTGTTGGGACCAACTTTGAAAAAATAGTCAGTGTTTGACAGCAACCAAGCAAATGCTGAACCAAGAAAAAAACAATTAAAAAGTGATGGGAAGGCTTCATGGCATTTTTTTCTTGTGCTCTATACATTCCCCAGCTTGGCAACAGGTTTGAACAGCAGCTCACACTCCCAGTGTGGGACCAAGGTCCCTGGTTCCAGAGGGAGAAAAGTGGACTTTATTTACAAATTGCTGTATTTGTGTATTCTAACCTGCTTGGGAGCTTCCTGAAGAACTGGTGCAAGGCACTCAGATCTAGGGACTGAATTAAAATTAAAAACTTTTGTGCTTCAATGGACATTCTTAATGGAGTGAGCAGAAAACCCACAAAATGGGAGAAAATAGTTGAAAATCATATATATGATAAGGATTTAATACCCAGAAGGTGAAGAACTCCTGTAACTGAACAAAAACAAACAAACTGAAAAACCCACCAAAAACTCAGTTGAAAAATGGGCAAAATGCTTGAATAGACATCCAAAGAATATGTACAAATGGCTAACAAGTACAGGAAAAGATGCTCAACATTATTAGTCATGAGAGAATTGCAAATCAAAAACCATAATGAGATAATATTTCATACCTACTCTGAAGAATATGAAAAAAATGAAAACAAAAACCAAACCAGAAAATAAAGTATTTCTTTGGATGTAAAGAAACTGGAACCTTTGTACATTGCTAGTGGGGATGTAAAGTGGTGCACCTGATTTGGAAAATAGTTTGGTGTTTCCTTAACAGATTAAACATAGAACTGTCATCTGAACCAACAATCTTCCACACACACACACACACACACACACACACTTGTTCACTAATTGCCATAGCAACATTATTCATAATAGCTGAGAGATGGAAGCAACTTGCGTCTATTAAGAGATGAATGAGTATATAAAATGTTATATGTGCAATGAAATAGTGTTAAGTCATATAATGGAATGAAATGCTGTTACATGATGCCATGTGAACGAACCTTGAAAACATGCAAATTTAAGTAGGCCAGACCCAAAGAACAAATACTGTATGATTCTACTTATAGCAAATATGTAGCAGAGGCAAATTCATAGAGACAGAACATAGAGGTTTTCAGGGGCTGGGAGAAATGGGGAATGGTTGTTTGGTACAGAGTTTCTGTTTGGGATGATGGAAAAGTTTTGGCAGTGGATAGTGAGTGGTGATGGTTGCATAACACCAAAAATGTTATTAATGGTTCTGCATTACATACCTAAATATGGTTAAAACAGCAAATTTTACATTATATATGTTTTACCATAATAAAGGAAAATAACATCATACTATTTTTTAGATTCTGAATTTCTGTAACTCAAAGGAAACTGTCAGTCTCACCTAATCTGTCTTTACATGTTCCAGTGATATTCAGGTGACTAGGTAAAGGGCAGTTATGTAATCTTTATTGAGCATCTACCATGTGTCAGGCACAGTGTACATATTCTAACTATATATTCCTATATTTAATTTCTCTGTTGATTCACACCACTCTGTAAGTTAGGTATTATTCCCTTTTTATAGATGAGAAAGCAATTACGGAGAAACTGGAAGTAATTTTCCCAAGGTAAAGTTGTAAGTGATAGAGCTGACAGTCATATTCAAGGATGACTAGAGTTCACTCTGTGCCCTTAGCTCATTCCCTTCCCTTTTCAGACGACACGACACTCATTTTATCCCTGTAATGATAATCAATGTTTACAGTGAGACTGAGAAACTAGAAAAGCCTTCCTTATCAAAATGTGTTATATTTAGGTAGCTTAAGAATGCCTTAAGTATTCTCTTTTTAAATTAGCATCACAGCAAAGGGAAATAAAGTTTTGGGTGCTTTTCATATGATAGGTATTGTATTGTGGGCTTTCATATATATTATCCAATTTACTCTTCACCACAACACTGATGTGGTATTTCAGGTTGAAAAATAGGATCTCTTAGAAGTTAAGTAACTTGCTCAAGTGTGATTCTGCTTGATCTCCAAAGCCTAGGTATCACACCTAGGATTTTCAGCTGGGATGTCCAATGACTGGAGAAAATATTCTCCACATATAGTTGTATAGAGCTTTCATTTAATGTTGAGAAGGCTTACTTTTTTTTCTGGAAATTTTTTGCTATAGCACTTTTTTAAATGCTTCGTCTTTAAAAAGCATTAAAATTTTTATTTATTTATTTCTAAACAAAGGGGAAGGGAGGGAGAAAGAGAAGGTAAAAAACATCAATGTGTGGTTCCCTCTCATGCCACCCCCACTGTGGACCTGGTCTACAACCCAGGTGTGTGCCCCAACTGGGAATCGTACCTGCTACCCTTTGGCTCACAGGCCAGAGCTCAAGGTCCACTGAGCTATGCCAGCCAGGACTAAAAGCATTTTTTGATTGTGTATTTTCCATTACCATTTATCTCCCTTATATCCTCTTCCACCTCCACCCACCCCCACTCCCTCACAATCACCACACTGTTATAGCACTTTTAAAATATCCCTTCACATGAATCCTAGTGAATAGTGTCCCAATAGCTTCCTTCTTTACCCATTAATAATAATTAATAATGATGTATAATATTTACTAGGTACTTCTATATGCCTTGCACTTTGCTAATAATCATTTCTACTTGCATTGTTTAAAAAAAATTTTTTTTGTCTTCACCCAGGGGCATTTTTTTCATTGCTTTTAGAGAGAAAGGAAGGGAGGGAGAGAGAGAAACATTGATGTGTAAGAAAAACATCAATCAGTTGTCTTCTCATATGTGCCCTGACCAGGGATCGAACCTGCAACCTGGGTATGTGCCCTGACCAGAAGTCGAATCCATGACCTTTTGGTCTACAGGACGACTTTCCAACCAACTGAGCCACACTAGCCAGGGCACTGGCCAGAATATTTTTTTAATATTCTCAACAATCCAATGAGGCATAAGTAGATGTTGTCATAATTCAATGTAAGTCTTCTCACCTGAAAACATGAGAATGGAAGTCAGTTAATTGAAGTCACTTAAATTATAGACTCACAAAAATCAATATGTGTTGTAAACATTTTAATGTAAAAAACTATGTAAATGTAGATTCATTAATGAGTCTTTTGATACAAGGTCAAGGCCATTTTTTGGATTAAGAGATGGCTAGAGTTTTGACTCTACTATTGTGCTTAAACTGTCACCATGAGGTGGCATTCATGATTTTCGTTGTTTTTTCATTAGAGGGGAACAGGCACATAAAACTATTATGAAATAGTAAGAGTGCAGCAGCTCATAGAATATGATTTTCCCACTATTTTATAATTTTATAGTTGTCTTATCCAAAACTAAATTCCATAATAGTTTTTTTATTGGGTTGCTTTCATTGAATGCAAAATATTAAACCTACTATAGCAAGACCTTTCTTTTTCCTTTCATGCAAATCAGTTTGTTTAATATTTCTTTCTTTCTTTATTTTTTTTTAATATTTTATTTATTTATCTTTAGAGAGGAAGGGAAGGAGAGAGAGAGAAATGTCAATGTGTGGTTGCCTCTCATGGGTCCCCTGCTGGGAACTGGCCTGCAACCCAGGCATGTGCCCTGACTGGGAATTGAACCGAGATCCTTTGGTTCACAGCCTGTGCTCAGTCCACTGAGCTACACCAGCCAGGGCAATATTTCTTTATTTATTTACTAAAACCAAAACTGATTACATTTATTCCTTATGGGTCACATTCTGTCTTTTGATTAGACAACAAACTTTTCTGTGCTAGGCAGAGAGCTGCATATGACCCAAGTGGAGAACCTCTTCTGAATTTGTAAGCTTGCACCAGAAAGTGTTTGCTTTCTCCCAGTTTCCGTGTCGGGATTCCATGTATCTGCCTCTAGGTACATGTGTTATTTTGCCATACCACCTTACCTCCTTAAACAAACCAAATCTTTCCCAATGGTCAAACCATGACCATTGAGCCAAAGTGGAAGACAATCTGATCATTTATACTGATATTCCTCTAAAATGTGATTATCAGACTAGGAGCATGAATTATTAGGTCATAACTAATCATTCATCATTGTGTATATTTTAGAGAAAAATAGAAAGAAATACAAAATACATAAGGGTGAATTAACTATCCTTCTCCTATTGAACTTCAGCTTTTAGCCTGACTCACTTCTTCACCTAACCCTTCTTTTCTTTTCTTTTTTTTTTAAATATTTTATTTACTTATACTTAGGGAGAGGGGAAGGGAAGGAGAGAGGGAGAGAAATATCAATGTGTAGTCACCTCTCATGAGCCCCTCACTGGGGACCTGGCACGCAACCCAGGCATGTGCCCTGACCAGACATCGAACCGGTGACCATTCAGTTTGCAGCCTGCACTCAATCCACTGAGATACACCAGCCAGCGCCTAACCCTTCTTTTCTTATTTTGCAAAAACAACTTTTTACTTTCTTAGATGAAGTTTCCAATGTCCACAAATCTCTTCCTCTGCTTTAGGGCTTCTGATGGTTCTGGGATTACCAAACTATAACTATTTACTTACACTTACTAGAGAAAAGGCATTCTATATCATTGCTTCTCTGAATAGACTGACATATTTAAACTGGCCAGCTGGACTTCCAGAGGGAATCTGGCTTTAGATTTGCAGAAGTGACCTTCCCTTTCTTTTCTTTTTCTGCTTAGACAAGGAAAGAGCAAGAATACAGTGGCAAGCCCTGACAGATACTAATATATCCAACAGGGCAAAAACTTCTCCCAGTAGTCAGAGGACCTGCCACTCAATTCAGGCTGACTTCTTCCCCTCCCTGCCTCTTGGGGTACCCCAGTGTGGTATTTATTGAGGAGACAGTTTGCACAGACTTCTCCAGGCCAGCACTATCTGACAGAAATATATTGTTGGTCACATGTTATGTAAAACTTTATTGTAGCCACATTAAAAAAGTAAAGATCAGATTTCTGGCCAAGACGGAGGCATAGGTAGATACACTGTGCCTCTTCACACAACCAAAAGAAGGACAGCAACAAATTTAAAAACAAAAAACAACCACAACTGCCAGAAATTGAACTATATGGAAGTCTGACAACCAAGGAGTTAAAGAAGAAACACTCCTTGAGCCTGGTAGGACGGGTGGAGATGGACAGCGGGGAGGAGAGGTCTTGCAACAAAGTGGCAACTGGTGGACCAGGCAATCCTATATTTGGGTGCAGATGAACCAGGAGGAACAATTGGGCAGTGAGACAGACCACACAACCCATGGTTCCAGCATGGGAAAATAAAGCCTTAAAACCTCTGAATGAAAAAAATCTGTGCGGGTTGTGGTGACCAGAGAAAACTCCCAGTCTCACAGGAGAGTTTGTAGGAGAGACCCACAGAGTCCTAGAAGGTACGCAAATCCACCCACCAGGAATCAGCCCTAGAAGGGCCCAATTTGCTTGTGGGTGGTGGAGGAAGTGACTGAAAGCTGGCTGAGAGCTGAGCAAGTGGGCAATGTTCCCTCTCGGACCCCTTCCCCACATACAGTATCATGACCCAGTGACATGGGTTGCCACGCCCTGGCGAATACCTAAGACTCCGCCCCTTATTACGTAACAGGCACACAGAGACAAAAAAAAAAACAAACAAACCGGCCTAAATGAACAGATCAAAGCTCTGGAGAAATTACAACTAGAGAGATGAAGAGATAGGCAACCTATCAGATGCACAGTTCAAAACACTGGTAATCAGTATGCTCACAGAAATGGTTGAGTGTGGTTGTAAAATAGAGGAAAAAATGAAGGCTATGAAAAGTGAAATAAAGGAAAATGGAACCAACAGTGACAGAAGGAAACTGGGACTCAAATCAATGATTTGGACCAGAAGGAAGTAGTAAACATTCAACAAGAACAGAATGAAGAAAGAATAATTCAAAAAACAGGGAGAGGCTTAGGAACCTCCGGGACAGCTTTAAACATTCCACTGTCTGAATCATAGGGGTTCCAGAATGAGAAGAGGAAGAGCAAGAAATTGAAAACTTACTTGAAAACAATGAAGGAGAACTTCCCTAATCTAGCAAAGGAAATAGACTTCCAGCAAGTCCAGGAAGCTCAGAGAGTCCCAAAGAAGTTGGACCCAAGGAAGCACACACCAAGGAACGTCATAATTATATTACCCAAGGTTAAATATAAGGAAAATCTTAAAAGCCACAAGAGAAAAGGAGACAGTTACCTACAAAGGAGTGTCCATAAGACTATCAGCTGATTTCTCGAGAGAAACCTTGCAGGCAAGAAGGGTCTGGAAAATATCAAGGACCTACATCCAAGATAACTTTACCCAGAAAAGCTATCATTTAGAATGGAAGGGCAGATAAAGTGCTACCCAGATAAGGTCAAGTTAAAGGAGTTCATCATCACCAAGCCCTTATTATATGAAATGTTAAAGGGACTTATCTCAGAAAAAGAAGATGATCAAAACTGTGAACAGTAAAATGGCAACAAACTCACGACCATCAACAACTGAACCTAAAGAAAAAAAACAAAAACAAACTAAGCAAACAACTAGAACAGGAAATGAATCACAGAACTGGAGATCACATGGAGCATTATCAGTGGGGAGGGTGAGGAGAGAAAATAGGGGAAAAGGTACAGGGAATAAGAAGCATAAATGGTAGGTACAAAATAGACAGGGGGAGGTTAAGAGTAGTATAGGAAATGGAGAAGCTGAAGAAGTATAGGTACGACCCATGGACATGAACTAAGAGGGGAGGGTAATGCTGGAGGGAGGTGGGGGTGCAGGGTGGAGGA
Organism: Carollia perspicillata; assembly: GCA_004027735.1. NCBI lineage: Eukaryota > Metazoa > Chordata > Mammalia > Chiroptera > Phyllostomidae > Carollia > Carollia perspicillata. The sequence goes on along the minus strand of PVKM010000320.1, from coordinate 104,011 downwards.
GAATAAAGGGGAGAAAAAAATGAGGCAATTGTAATAGCATAATCAATAAAATATATTTAAAAATATTCTACAAAAGTAAAGGTCAAAGATAAATTGATTTTAGTACTATATATAATATAATATGTTCAAAATAAAATATATTTCAATGTATAATTAATATAAAAATTAATAAGCTATTTTAGATACTCTTTTTCTTACTGAGCACAATTTACATTTATAACATACCAAATTTAGATTTTCTTTTTTATGGGGAGTAGCTGAAGTATATGATTTTTTCCTTTTAAATATACTTTGTTTTATATTTTATTATAAATATAAGTTTTATTTGTATTTTAAATATATTTTATTGATTATGCTGTTACATTTGTCCCAATTTCCCCCCTTTGCATCTGCCACTTAGTACGCCTTATTCCCTTCATTGATCCCCCTCTTGGTTCATGTCCATAGGTCGTACTTATAAGTTCTTTGGCTTCTCCATTTCCTATACTGTTCTTAGCATCCCCCTGTCTATTTTGTCCCTACCAATTTGTAATGATTAATCCTTGTATCTTTTTCCCTAATCTCCCCCTGCCCCCTCCCAAATGATAACCCTCGAAATGATCGTATCTATGTTTCTGTTTCTGTTCTGCTTGTTTGCTTAGTTGTTTTCTTTTTTAGATTCAGTTGATGATAGTTGTGAATTTGTTGGCATTTTAATATTCATGGTTTTGATCTCTTTTTCTTATATCATTCCCTTTAACATTTCATATAATAATGGCTTGGTGCTGATAAACTTCTTTAGTTTTACCTTGTGTGGGAAGCACTTTATCTGCCCTTCACTTCTAAATGATAGCTTTGCTAGACACACTAATATAGGTTGTAGATCCTTGCTTTTCATCACTTTGAATGCTTCTTGCTAGTCCCTTCTAGCCTGCAAAGTGTCTTCTGAGAAATCAGCTGACAGTCTTATGAGAACTCCTTTGTAGGTAATTGTCTGCTTTTCTCTTGCTGCTTTTAAGATTCTCTCTTTATCTTTAACTTCTGGCTTTTTAATTATGGTGTGTCTTTGTGTGGTCCTCTTTGGGTCCAACCAGTTTGGCGCTGTCTGTTTCCTTCATCAAATTAGGGAAGTTTTCTTCCATTGTTTTTTCAAATGCACTTTCAATTTTTTGCTCTTTCTCTTCTTTAGGCACTCTGATGATTCAAATGTTCGTACATTTGGAGATGTCTGAGAGGCTTATACTATCCTCGTTTTTTTGAATTCTTGTTTCTTGTTCTCATTGTTTTTTTCTTCCTTGTTGGTTCCCTATACATTTTTCTTTAAATGTTAATGTAGCCTTCATTTCTGCGTGGGTATTTTTATGCTTTTGCAGTACCCAGTGCTTTTGAGCATCCTGATAACCATTGTTTTGAACTCTGATAGTTTGCTTATCTCCATTTCATTTAGTTCTTTCCTGGAGTTCTGTTCTTTGATTTGGGCCATATTTCTTTGTCTCCTCATTTTGGTAGCCTCCTTGTGTTTGTTTCTGTGTATTAGGTAGAATTGCTTTGACTCCATGTCTTAGTAGCATGGCCTATTGTAGAAAGGGCACCTGTAAATTTTGTGGGGTGGAGCCTTAGGTAATAGCCAGGGCTGGGCGGGCTGGGCAGCCTGTTTCACCACTTGTGGCTCTGTGTCGGGGAGGGCTCGGAGAAGTGAGAATGCCGCTGCCTGGCCTCTGGAAATTGCCCAGGAGGAAGCTGTCTCCCAGCACTCGCCCTGTTTCCAGTTACCTTACTTTCTCCCCTTCTCCCTTATACTACTTGTGCCCTTCCAGCTATTTGCCCTGGTGCTGGGTCCTACAGGATGTGGGTCTGCATGAGTCCTAAGTTGGTCGCAGGCCCTTTAAGAGGAGTCTCTTGGGAATCCTGCAGCTTCTTCCGCCACCCCAAACTGTACTGCCAGAAGTTATGGGTATTTATTTTCCTGGTGCTGGAACCCTGGACTATGTGATCTGGTCTGGGGCTAGGATCCCTTGCTCCTGAGGTATACCTTCCAGTTTTTATCTACCACACATGAATGTAGGACAGCCTGTTCTGCCACCTCCCCACACCTCTCTGCCCCTCCTACCTGTCTGGATGAATGTGGCTTTAAATCCTTGGTTGTCAGACTTTCATAGAGCTCCATTTTCTCACAGATCTGGGTGATGTTTGTTTTGAAGCTTAGTTGTCATGTTTGCTATAGGTGTGTGTGGAGGTGAAGTATGTTTACCTACGCCTCCATCTTAACCCAGTTTATTTAATATTTAATGTAATTATGTTATAATTACAGCTGGAAAAAAACAGGTTTGAGAATTAACACCACTGTTATTTGGCAGTTTTTACCCCTTCAAATTTTAAAACATTTGCTGTTTTAATATGACAATTTTTTGGTAAAATATACATAAAATAAATGTATAATTCACTGACATTAAGTACATTAATAATGTTGTATAACCATTATTGATATCTAATTCCAGAACTATCATCATTTCAAATAGTAACTACATATCTATTAAGAAATCATTTCCTATTTCCCTGGCCTTTTTCCTCCACTCTCTAGTAAGTTGTATTCTAATTTCTGTCTCTGTGAATTCTAGGCCTGTTCTGTGTACCTCATGTAAGTGGAATCATACAATATTAATTCTTTTGCATCTGCCTCATTTCACTTAACATAATGTCTTAAGGTTCATCTATGTTGTAGCATATATCAGTGTTTCATTCTTTCTTATGGCTTAATAATATTCTCTTTTCTATGTAAACCGCATTTTTTCCTATTCATTTGTTGATGGAGACTTGATGGCTTCCTATATTTTTAAAGTTACATTGCAAAAGCTTTAATCACAGTATTTTTTTGTTGAAACTTTAGTAATAAGTAACAAAGGTTTTTTGTATTGGTGCATTATTTGCACCAAATGCATTTGCTAAATGTATTTGGTGCAAAAACATTTAGCACCAATGCTAAAATAGCATTTTTTGCTGGTTTCCTAAAAAATTAAATATCTTTTCAGTGTATAGTAGATTCATCAAATGATTATTCTGTGTGTGTTGGGAATTTTCATTTAATCTGGTTTTAAATTACGTACCATGCCAATACAATATAAAAATGGTATTGGTACATATTTTGGGAGCTTATGTAGCATATTTTCATTGTATTGAATGGAATTGTCTTTAAACAAGGAAAAATTGAACAATACAAGTCTAGGAAAAAGATTCAAATTTGAGTCCTTAAAGTCGATTAGGTTAGTGGCAGTTTGAAAAATTTGTTTTGCTTTGTTCCATATCTCATAGTGTATACTACTCTACTACACAAGATGAAATGAATAAGTCAAATTATAAAACTCTTGTTTTTGTAATTTTACAAACATGAACAATTAACATGTATGAGTTTACTAGAAGATATGGATTGGGTTTTATTCACTGTCTTTTTTGCATGTCTGTAATAGTTACAGTGGTGACAGATTGGGAATGGAACGTGAAAAGAACAACTTTCTTCTTCTATTGAAGCTGGCATACCTACTTTTTAAAAAACCTTTTCTTAGTATTGGTTTTGAGCAGCTTTCCTGTGACACTGGAAGACCAATTCTTATTTTTATCCCAGTGGGCCCCATGTTGTAATTTCAGTTGTCTAGTTTTTTTGTTGATTGAAGTTTACTCTTCTTAAGGAGTTTGTTTTATTATAAAAGAAGCTCAGTAATAACAGATGGCTTCTTAAAACAGATTCTCTTGTAAATTCTCAAGAATACTGTGCAAAATATTAATTAAAATTTGAGGTGCTGGGAAAATCACCTCCCAACATTTTTTAAAAAGATTTTATTTATTTATCTTTAGAGAGGAAGGGAAGGAGAGAAGGAGAGAAATATCAATGTATGGTTGCCTCTCATGCGTCCCCTGCTGGGAACTGGCCTGTAACCCAGGCATGTGCCCTGACTGGGAATCAAACCACAGTTGTTTCGTTTGTAGGCCCGCACTCAATCCACCTGAGCTACATCAGCCAGGGCACCTCCCAACATTTTATAGAAACATTTGAAAAATACCTTTGGATTTTTTTTAGTAAATTTGTGAATAATCTTGAGTAATTATGTAAAGAAGAAAAGAATGAATCAAGGACATTTTCTATTCATTTACTCTAGTTTATTTAGTTTAATTACTGCTAAAATGAAACATGGCTTAATGGGTGGATGGACTGGCTTCTTTTATAAAGATTTTATTTATTTATTTTTAGAGAGAGGGGAAGGCAGGGAGAAAGAGAAGGAGAGAAAACATCAATGTCAATCAGTTGCATCTCTCATGCCCCTAAATGGGGACCTGGCCTGCAACCCAGGCACATGCCCTGGCTGGGAATTGAACCAGAGACCTTTTGGTTTGCAGTCCAGCACTTTGTCCAATGAGCCACACCAGCCAGGGTTGTACTGGCTGTTTTTTAAGTGAAGTGGCTACCAACACTCTTCATTAAACACTTTTCTCAGGATTGACTAGTGAGTGCCCTCGACACATTTTTCTTCTTGAGTTAGTGGAGGGTTTCTATTATCAGTCATCTGACTTGTACCTTTCCTAGGGAACTAGGCTAGTATTGATAAAAATTTAGAACATCTTAAATGACATAGTAGGGTTCTGTTTTAGGTTACCCATTTACTTGGTTGAAGAATGAGAGTTAGGATTATAGGGTGCAAGGTACAAGTAGCGATGAAGTATAGGCTGGGTGTGAATGGAGAGGTGGTGTTGGAGCTGAAATTCCACATGGTTGATAACCTTCATTACCTGGAAGGGCCCTAGGGCAGCTGTTTCCCAGTATCTAACCAAGGTGAGTGGAGATACACATCCAATTAACATCATCAAGATAGGTATTATTACCTGATGATTACTTAACAATTCAGAATGTTCATTGGTAGGATAGAAAGTATTCTGGTGGTAATTTTGGGGAGTTTGTAGATTCTTAAGGTACTAATGTTTTGCCAGGATAAAATGAGGGTGAATTATTTATTTTATATAGGAGGTAATCTGTTACAGTTTGGGGTTTCCCACCCTGGCACTGGTTCCTGCAGAGGGAGGTTTGCTCTAGCCCCTTTCTGTTCTGGCAAGTTGTGATTCTGTGTTTTCACTGTTTGCCTCTCCAATTATGGGGGCAGTGGTGTTCCCTATAACCTTATTTTCTGATGGATATAAGAAGAGATGTTGATTTTTCAGTATGTTTAGCTTTTTATTTATTATTAGGATGGAGTGGTAGCTTATAAGTTCTTTTCATGCTGGTCTAGAATCCAGATGTTGATTTCTTTTTTTTTTAAGATTTTATTTATTTATTTTTAGAGGGGAAGGGAGGAAGAGAGGGAGAGAAGCATCAATGTGTGCTTGCCTCTTGCGCACCCCCTACTGGTGAACTGACCTGTAACCCAGGCATGTGCCCTGACTAGGAATTGAACCAGTGACCCTTTGGTTCGCAGACTGGCAGTCAATCCACTGAGCCACACGAGCCAGGGCCGATTTCTTTTTTAAAGGCATTGCAGTTAGAGGATGATCATCTTGATCTTGCTTACACTCAGTTTTATGCTTTAATATGATAGATCATTGAAAAGCCCAAGGTCTTTCCCAAGCCCCTTTAACTTGGATGGTCTAGACAAGCCCTTCCTCTACAGCCTGGTTCTTACCCTGTAGTATTACCTGTTTGGTGTCTCAGCTGGATGCCAGGGTGCTTAATCAAGATTTGTCCACTTTGGCCCTGACCAGTGTGACTTGGTTGGGCATTGCCTCATAAAGTGAAAGGTCGCTGGTTCGATTCTCAGTTAGAGCACATGCCTGGATTGTAGGTTTGGTGCCTTGTCAGGCATGTATGAGAGGCAACTATCAAAGTTTCTCTCTTAAATCGATGTTTCTTTCCCTTCCCCTCTCTCTAAAACTAAATACATAAAATCTTAAAAAAAATATCTTTTTTGGAAGGGCCAGACCTACGATGTCTTTAGCACTCTCTTCCTGAGTAGAGAATGCTGTATTTAGAAGTTATATTTCTAAGTAGTTAGAAGTTACACTTCCAACTACTTACTATACTTTTAGTAGTTCTACTACTGCTGCTGCTGCTGCTGTTTTTTAGACAACTAATTGTGTTAAATTTAGGGCATGTTGACAGGGATATTCCTATAGGGCTTGGTTAATACCCCGTGAATGTTTTTTTTTGTGTGTGTGTGGATGATGGACATATAGTTGCATCATTGAGAGATTTGAACATCGGAAACATTTGGAAATATACTGGATATAATGATTGACTCTAGTGCCTAGATAGTCTGCAACATTAGCACATTTGTGGGTGGGACAATGGTGATTAGTGCAGACAGGCACGGACACATATGCAATCTTGCCTATTATGTCCCATGAAGATATCTAAAACAACATCAGTTTCTGCAGTGAGACTAAATCACAGTAATTATAATTACAAAGGACATAATTTTCCTTAATAAGTTGCTTGGGTTCCCATGCTGCTGATGTGTGTTGAGGCCAGCCATGTGGTCCTTTACTGTGTATGGCTACTCTTGTGCCCCTACCTCTTCGGAAAGTTGTTTGTTTGAAGATAAAGCCAAACCACTTGCTAAAGTCAAAACATGATGTAATCTGCTTAAGTCTTTCTCCGAGGCTGCAGCAGTATGACTTGACCTGTCTTAATATGAGGTTCTATGAAGCTGTCTTCACACACTGATGTCTAAGACCCTACAGAATACCTTATTCATGCCTTTTATACAGTTTCTATTTTTAAAAAGATTTTATTTTTTTATTTTTAGAGAGAGGGGAAGGGAGGAAGAAGAATATCAGTGCATGATAGATACATGGATCTGTTGCCTCTTGTGTGCTCCCAACTGAGGACCTGGCCTGAAACTCAGGCATGTGCCCTGACCCGGTATCAAACTGGCAACCTTCTGGTTCGAAGGCTGGTACTCAGTCCACAGAGCCACACCGGCTAGGGCTGGATCCATTTCTTCTATTTCTCAATGAACCTGGATGGTGCCTTAAGTGTTGAGGTCTCTTTATTGCCTAGGATCTGATCAAATTGACAAATAAGATAAAGGAATAGTGACAGAGGAAAAGAATCAATTTTATTACTAACACAAAATAGATCAGAACATGTTGCTTAGTAATAGAGTTAAGTGAGTTTGCTGACTCAGTGCTGGAGTTTGGCTGTCTGACTCTCTTATCATCAGGTAGGCCAGCCCAGCAGAAGGGCCTGCCTATGTAGAAGTGGACATTGCTTGCTTCCTGTCGGCATTTTGTTCCCAAGATGATGAAGAGTAGAAATTAGCTGAACATGTACAGTTTATTAAACACAAACTAACCAGTGAAGAGACCAGGAATTAGATTAATTGAACTTCCTCCAGAAGAAGGAAGTAGTAGGAGAGAAGAAGCATTTTCCTTCCATGTCTATATTTTCTTGATTCATTAATTTTAAAACATCTGCTGATTCCTTGCTATGGAAATTGAGTATTTAGTTCACTTATCCTCCTTCTCTGTCTCCTTTACTCTCATCTTCCCAACATAATTCTAATTGTGGTTAAATAAATAGTCAATGTTTACATTTTACAATTATGTACCTATCTTTTCCTCTATAGAATTTTGTTTTTATTGAAATTAGCAAGTGTCTCTTTCTCCCCTTCAGTTTATTTTTACTTTTTTTGTCCTTGTCTTTTATTAACCCAAATACAATGACTTGTCTTTTCATTTGTTTTTGAAGCAATAGGTCAGACAGCTTTTGCCACAATAATGTTTGTCCCAGTGGTTGGTATAAAAATTTCAGCACCATATTCCATCTGAAGGTGCTCCCGACGAAGGCAACAGATTTTGCCCAAATCCACTTTGTAGTATTTCAGAACAGCCAGCTTAACCTTATTTTTTGTATACTTATTCTTCTTGGGAGTGGTGTGGGACTTCTTCCTTATCTTAGCACTACCACAACGACGTCTCAGCACAACGACACCTCGATGAAGAGGGGATGCCTTTTAAATGTTGTAGTCGGACAAACTACATCTATCTGCCAGTTGCTTGTCAGCAAAGGTCTGTCTTTGCTGATCAGGAGGAATTCCTTCCTTACCCTGGATCTTGGCCTTTACATTTTATGTTGTATCTGAGGGTTCATCCTCAAGAGGGATGGTCTTCCCCAGGAGGATTTCCATGAAAATCTGCATCTGGCAATGATTCCACCACAGATAGCAGATTGGAAAAAGCCTGTTTAATTTTTGTAGTTTTAACACTAAAGGAGCCAAAAGCTTTTCCTCGGTTGTATTAGTATAGCTTTATGTAGATGCTTCATCAAAATTTATCTTCTTAAGCAGAATTTCCTGGCATAGTCTCAAGGCTGCATGATAGACTTCTTGTATCTAAATATTCTTATATTAGTGGTCATTTTAGTATCTCAACCTTCACCATTATCCTTAAGACATTCCTCATCTTGCTGCTTTATTGGACACGTGTCGTGTCTTCTTTCTCTTGGTATATTGTCATGTTTTGTTCAACACAGACTCTGATAGTTTCTTGATAAAGAATTTATGGGAGGTAAATCTTTAAGAAGTTGTATGTCCGAAATGTCTCCTTTCTACCCTCACATTTAATTCATAGTCTGAATACTGAGTATAGAATTCTAGTTGTGAAATAATTTTCCTTTATAATTTGATAGCATTGACGTATTGTTTTCTTTCAGTGTTGTTGTTAGTAAGTTTGATGCCTTTAAAAAAAATCTTTAGTTCTTTGTATGAAGTCTATTCCTTTCTGAAAGCCCATAGAATCTTTTTTTATACTCATAATTCTGAAATTTTATGATGGTTTGACTAGCCATGGGTCTATTTTTGTCCTTTGTGCTGAACACATGAATCAGCCCTTTCAGTCTGGATGTCTATAGTCTTTCATCCTGGAACATTTTATAGAATTAATTTTTTGAGTCTTCCATATTCCCTGTATATGCTTTCACATTATGCTCACCTCTTCAGCAATGTACTTTTGCTCTCAGGTATGAATGGTGTATCTCAGTCCAAAGACCCAATGTTTTTCCCTCCTCAGCGAACTGCAGGCTCTTACTCTGGTGGAAGAATGGCAAGGTCAGGCTGTGCAGTAACGGGAGGTGATCTGAACACTTAACAACTCTAAAGCAGACTTTCAAGAATCCTGTGTTTTTAGAACCAACCTCATCCTCACGGCCAGACATTTGTGAGCCTATTGACAGTTCTGTAGGGATTATCAAGGTGCTTCTGTGCCTCCCCCATAATTGACTTTGGATCCAGCTTTCTCAGGTTTAAGGAATGTGCCATTCATTGTACATTTGCTCTAGAAGTACATGTACCTTTTAATGCATTACAGGATCTGATAGTGAATCTAAGGAACATGATGAATACTGATGAATAAAAATGGTATTTCATTGTATTTGCAATAGCAGTAATATTATATCAAATTGTCTTTGATTTCTGTTGTTTACTAAGTCCCATGTACTGCTAAATACTGTTTTTTTCCCCCTTACATAAATAGGTGACAGGCTAAAGTTGATTTAGAGGATAATATGAAAATAAAAGTGTACTTTTTTTTCTCATTCTCTCTGAATTCTACCCATGTACCCAATATAGAACTCTTGAATTAACTGGAACATTTTGAGACCATAATCATGGTCTCCTGTATTTGTCCACATTTTTCAAAGTGGCTTCTAGGGTGTGCAACATGATCAACCTTTCATTCATTCAGCAAATATTTACTAAGTATCAACTAAGTGTAGGACACTGGGCTGGCATCAGGGATGCATTAGTTAACAAAACAAACTTTTATCTTCATGGAGTTTCTATATCTAGTGGAATATATAATTGGTATAGTGTAGCCTATATTAAAATAAATAGTTTATATATGTCACCACCCCTAGAAAAATAACTGAAATCACTTACCTTTCTGATAATACCAGTACTTGAAACAGAATTTGAAAGGTTTTATTATAAAAGTAATATTTATTTATTTATTTATTTAAAAATTATTTTATTGTTGTTCAATTACAGTTGTCTGCATCTCCCCCCACCACTCCCTGCAACCCCAGTCAAACCCACCTCCCTCTGTTGCTTCCACTCTCTCCCTTGGTTTTGTCCATGTGCCCTTTATAGTCGTTCCTGAAAACCCTTTCCCCCATTATCCCCTCCCCCTTCCCCTCTGGCTGTTGTTAGATTATTTTTAATTTTAATGTCTCTGGTTATATTTTGTTTGCTTTTTTCTTTTGTTGATTATGTTCCAGTTAAAGGTGAGATCACATGGTATTTGTCCCTCACCACCTGGCTTATTTCACTTAGCATAATCCTGTCCAGTTCCATCTATGCTGTCGTAAAGGGTAGGAGCTCCTTCTTTCTCTCTGCTGTGTAGTATTCCATTGTGTAAATGTACCGTAGTTTTTTGATCCACTCATTTACTGATGGGCACTTAGGTTGCTTCCAGCACTTGGCTATTGTAAATTGTGCTGCTATGAACATTGGGGTGCATAGGTTCTTTTGGATTGGTGTTTCAGGGTTCTTAGGATCTGAACCCCGATCTTTTTGTTGCTTCTTAGAGGTAGTTTATAAATATAACACCTTGTATATTTATAATAATAATAATAAAAGTAATATTTAAAAAAAATATGAGATGGATAGGCAGAAAAAACAAAAACACTACCACACATTAGCATACTAATTAGATTAGCCACTATTAACACCTTGTATATTTTCATTTCTTTTCTGTATGCATATATTTGTTTGTATATTTAAATATGCACAATTTGTTTGTAAAACTGGATTATACTATAAAACCTTGTGTAAAGCCCTGGCTGATGTGGTTCAGTGGATTGAGTTCTGGCCTGCGAACCAAACGGTTGTTGGTTTGATTTTCAGTCTAGGGCTTATGCCTGGGTTGTGGGCTAGGTCCCCAGTAGCGGGTGCATGAGAGGCAACCACACATTGATATTTCACTCTCCATCTCTCCCTCTCCTGCCCTCAGTCTAAAATAAATAAATAAAATCTTAAAAAAAAAGAAATATGTTACCTTTTAAATTTTCTAAGCATTTAACCAAATCCTTTTGTTCACAGCTGGGCTCAAAATGCAGAGAACTGAAAGATATTCATTTCGGCCAGTGTTACAAGATCTCAGATGAAGGCATGATTGTCATAGCTAAGGGCTGTCTGAAATTACAAAGAATATACATGCAGGAAAACAAATTAGTAAGTACTTATATCATCCTTGTGTTTTTTGTTTTGTTTCTAACTTTTAAATTTCTTATAATTTACCTTATAAATTTTCTTCTGCTTAGTATTTTTGCTGTGCAAAAGCAAGAATTCATTCCACACAATGATTTTATAAATTGATGCTCTAATTGTATAGGTACTTGTATGTGGCACTTGCATGAAAGTCAACTAATTCAGATATATTGGAAAAAATTAAATTTTAGTTGTAAAACATAATAAATATGTGGTTATAGTCCTTTCTGATTCCTCTAGAGATTATAATATTACTAGATAGTTAGGATTTATAATATTTGGGAAGATGTACACTTGTGAAACAGAGCTTTTCACTAAGTATGGTGAAAAATGGTGATTCCATAAATTGTGGTAGATAATCTTGGTAGCTACATAGGTTTTATATTTTAGGCACACACATGTGTAACTTTTTCACACTTAATGTTTTATATGTGATATACTTAAAACCATTTAATTTTATTTTATTGAGATATAATTTACATACCATATAACTCTTTTAAAGTATAAATTCAGTGATTTTAGTATATTCACAAAATTGTGCAATCATCTTCACTAATTCTAGAATATGTTCATTACCATGAAAAGAAACTCTGTGGTCATTAGCCATCATTCCCTATCATTTACCCTTCCTTCAGGCCCTGGCAGTTAGTAATTTATTTTCTGTTTCTATGGATTTGCTTGTTCTAGACATTTCATATAGATGCAGTTACACAGTATATGGTTTTCTGTGTCTGGCTTTTTTCACTTAGCATAATGTTTTCATGGTTCATTCTTGTTGTAGCTTGTGTCAGAGCTTCATTTCTTTTTTAGGGCTGAATAATACTCAAAATTCATTTAATTTTGATTTGGTAGACACATAGTACAAGTTAATGGAAAAAGTTGTTGCTAGGGAGGCAGTGATAGAGTTTCCAATGCTGAAAAAAGGTGTACTTTACAATAGGCAAGGTTGTCGTGGCCACTGTGGCTCTGTTGGTTGGAGTGCAGTCCCATTAACCAAAAAGTCACAGGTTGGATTTCTGGTTCAGGCATGTGCCTAGATTGCAGGTTCCTACAAAAGGCAACTGATTGATGTTTCTCTCTTGCATTGATATTTTTCTCCTTTCCTTACACTATCTCTAAAATCATTGAACCTGTCCTTGGGTGAGGATTAAAAAAATTAAAAATAGGCAAGGTTGTCTTAATATATATAGCATATTTACAAAGACTCAAAAATTTTAAAAGATTTTGTTTACTTTTAGAGAGAGGGTAAGGGAGAGAGAAAGGAAGGTAGAGAAACATTGATCCATTGCCTCTTATGCACGTCCCAACTGGGGACTGGACCCAAAACCTAGGCATGTGCCCTGACTGGGAATCAAACCATGACCTTTCGCTTTGCTGGGCAATAGTTAAGTAACTGAGCCATGCTGGTCAGGGCCAAAGAAGACTTGCTTTTATTGTATCCCCAAAATAAAGAGATCTTTTTGTTGCTTCTTAGAGGTAGTTTATAAAATTTGATAAATACATCTCATATATTAATGTAAGTTTTGAAAGGTTTCTAGAACCATCAGCAGTTCAAATGAGATAATGCTATTTTAAAAATATTCTGGCCCTGGCTGGTGTGGCTCAGTGGATTGAATACCTGTTTGTGAACCAAAGCGTCACTGGTTCCATTCCCAATCAGATGCAACATGCCTGGCTTGTAGGCCAGGTCCCTGGTCAGGGGCATGTGAGAGGCAACCACACATTGATGTTTCTGTCCCTCTCTTTCTCCCTCCCTTCCCTCTGTCTAAAATAAATAAATAAATACATATGTATATACATACATACATACATACATACAATATTCCAGTTAGAAAAATTGAAACACTATGAATTAAAAGTAAAAGCTTTTATTGCCACATAGAATTATTCTTGTCTCTGAAATTATATAGTAAAAATATTTTACTTTTCTCTTTATTACATTTAGTACAAAGTAATTAACCACTCCTGAGTTAGTACGATCTTGTAGAGGGAATAAGATCTTCTTGGTTAGGGGGACTGTATTTTGAGTCCTGGTTTTCACTTACTTGCTTTGTGACTCTGGGAAAGTAGCTTAAGCTCTCTGGGCTCCATTTGTAAATGAGGTTAATACTTGTCTTTTTGTGCATTGTGGCTAATGACTAAATGACATAATGTCCTTAAATTGTCTAGTATAAACTCTGACTCAGAAGAGACTACTAAAAACCCTGGTTGGGTAGCTCGGCTGGTTAGAGTGTTAACCCGTGCACCCAAAGGTTGTGGGTTCTTTTCCCTGTCAGGGCACATACCTGGGAATTGGGCTTGATTCTCTCTCTCTCTCTCATCTTCTTTCTCTCTCGCTCTCTCTCTCTCAAATCAATAAAACATTCTCAGGTGAGGATTTAAAAAAAATTTTAAAAACTAGTCATTTTTATGAGATTATGACTATATTTATTATTTGTTAATTTCTACTACTCTCAAGATAAATTAAAGGATGGTAAACCCAACTTAATTTTTTTGTATTTATCACATAATGGGAATATTTGTTGAGTAAACACAGAGAAACATTTTTTTGACACATTAAAAATTTTAGGCAGTGGCTCTGACAGGTATGGCTGGCTCAGTGGGTCGGGTGTCATCCTGCGACTGAAGGGTCTCAGGCACAACTCCCTGTCAGGGCAAAGGCCTGGGTTGTGCGCCAGGTCCCCAGTCGATGTTTCTCTCCCTCTCTTTCTTCCTCTTTCTCTAAAAATAAGTAAATAAAATCTTAAAAAAAAAATAAAAAAAATATATATATATTTTTTAATTGTATACTGTTGTGAAGGTTCTAGTTATATTCTCATTAGCTTTTTCCTAATATCGTGGTCTGTTAAAAAGTTGTTATAGACTTGAATACCGAGGGAAGCAGTTTTGTATATAGGGCTATTCAGTAAATATTTGCTTTCATTGGAAATTTAAAGTAACTGCCAGATATTAAAGAAAGTTCAGTTAAATGAAGTTTTTTTCAATTTAAGGTTCTTAGAAAAAAAAGTTAGAATACTTTGAACTCTTCATTTTGGACAATTGCATTATTGATAAGTAACCTCCCATAGGAATTTTGCTTTGTATTTTTGGAATTTATGAAGTAAGGAAAATTATTTGAATTATTTGAAAGACTATAATTTTAAGTATTTGGGTTGTTTTAACTCTGAGAAGTGTTGTGATTAGTCATTTAACAATGAATATTTTAAATAGGGTAAGTAGAAGTAATTGTGGTCTGCTTAAAGACAAGTAATATCTACGCAGCTATTTATATTTTATGTGTAATTACAAACAGGAAATATAAATATCATTAAATAGGAAAAGTATTTTGAATTAACAACTAATAGACATACTTGGGAGACTACTATGTCTGAAAGAATACCAACAGTGTTTGACTTATGTAGACATTATTAGCCAAATTATTTTCTAATTCTCTTATTAAAGTGAATTTTCTCGAGAGTTTTAGAGTTTCATGTAGCATCTATGCTATGTAGCATCATAGCATAGGATTTTTATTTAAATATGAATTTCGATGACTTTAAAATATCAAATTGGTTGTTTTTATACATTGGCAGTATTTGACCGAGTACACTTTTTTCCATGTTATATCTTGGCCTTTAGGTGGCAGCATTGTCTTTGTATATTTCAGTGATAGATTTTTTTTTTTTGAGTCCGTGATATAACTAAAAAGATAACAATGCTTGTACACAGTTTTTGCAGATATTATGGCTTATTGAAAATTTTTGTTCTTTAGGTAGTTTTCATGATAGAATTTTTAAAAAGTTTTTATTGATTTATTTTTAGAGAGAGGGGAAGGGAGGGAGGGAGAAAGAGGAGGAGAGAAACACCCACTGGTTGCTTCTTGCTCCCCCAACCCGGGACCTACCTGGCCCACAACCCAGGTATGTGTCCTGACCTTTCTGTTTCTGGGATGATACCAACCCACTGAGCCACACCAGCCCGGGCAATGGTAAAATTTTTTATTAAAATAATTTAAAGTATCAGTTGCAGCTGGAATGTTAAAAGATGAACTTACTGTGTTACACAAAGCAAGATATTCAGACATTCTTATTGTGGAACTAATTTAGGTAAGATAAACTTCAGAATAGGGGAAAGATTCCTGTGTTTACCAGAAGGAAAACTTTTATTCAGGTGGAAATCGAGGATAGTCCCTTGACATTTTAAGACAAATTAATTATGGTGAAGCAAAGAATTAGGATTTACATGTAAAATCTTTTAAAAAAATCTTTCCAAAAGAAACTGAATTTCTGTTTTAGTTATTTTTGAGTTAGACAGATGCCATTTACCTACATGGATGTATTTTGCATTCACCATGAAACTCTTGAGAACAGAGTTTAGAAGTATCTGTGAGGAATACAGCTATAGCGAGAGTCTAGTATACTGTGTACACTGTTTTCCTGCTCCTAATGGCAGCTTTCAGATCACTTCTCTGCAATTCTTGCTCCAAAGTTATTTTAAAGGCATATCTAGTCTGTGTGTATAGTTATTGATGATCTAGGAACCTCATTAAGTATATTCTCCCTGCTTCTTTACTCTCTTTGTTTTAGATTCTGTTTCTCTACTTTTTGGACAGAGGAACTCTTTGGGCAGTTTTTTATTTAGTTGTAAAATGATGGGGGACAGATAGATTATCTGTCATTTGTTATCCAATCTGATGATTAAAAGTACTGTACTAGAATTTTATGAATTATTATGAAAATAGCTTCCATGCTGAGTCCTATGGTTATTATTTTGATATTAGATCTGTATGTGTTGTGTGTATTTATTTTAAAAAAATACCTTTTACTTGGTAGAGGTGAGTTGTGAACTAGTATAGACTTTCTGAATTATCAAGAAAGTAGTAATATATTATGAATAGACTTTGGAATGTTTTAGGGAAATGATAAATGTTTCCTAATTAAAACTTGATTTCCTGAAAGTTAATTGTGACCTTTTATTTTATTTCAGCCCCCTGGCAAATTGTTATTTTACTAGTGTTATAGTTCTGTGACATCTCCTGGAGCCCTTTGGCTGCTGCCAAAACATTATTTGTAACATTGTTTTTCATTTTATTATCTCTTGGAGGCTTACACAGATACTGCAGGATCTGAAGTCACCTGCAGGCTTTCTTCTTCCAGGCTGGAAGCATTGATGGGGTGATAGAGGCAACACTGTGTTTGAATTGAACTGAACTCAGTTCCTGCCTTGCTCTTGCAGTTTCTTACTCATGTGATTGAGGTTATCTTAAATTTTGTGCATTCATTTCCTCATTTGCAGAAAGGATATAAAACTACTTCAGACATGCTCTTTCAAGGATAAGACTAAATGAGATTAAGAGGTAAAGCACTAAACATGTTTCATACGTAGGGGATCTTCAGTCAAGGTCACTTTTTTTCCACTTTCTACCAGAGTTTATTTCTGAAGTCTACTAATTTGAATTGGGCTGAGTCAGTGGGTAATATCACCTACTAGGTTCTTATTTCACCTATTAGCTACCTACAGTTTAATTTCTTTTTGCTGCTTGTTGTGATATGAGGCTGTTGTAACAGCCAAGTAAGTAGACTGGTGGTCATGTCATCATCAGCTGGGTTACATAAGGTAAACATTTGCATCAGAGCTTAAATAGCAGTAGTTAATTCAGTACCATAAGAAGGCTTATGTTTCTTCATTCATTTACTTTTCCATTTAGAGTTCCTATATTAAAGGATTTGACCCTCATTCCCCTCAGTTCTCCCACTGCACTCCTGATAGTTTATTTCTCAAGCACTCCTTGTGAAGAGAGTGTACTTGTAATCTCTGACATAAATAATTTACATTTGTGAGGGAGTCCGTTTTCACTTCAGCCTCCAAAATCTCCCAGGGTAGATTTTTGCCTTCATTGCCTTTTCCCCTCTTAATGGATGAGGCATTTACCTGCACACAGAGTGGTAGTTGTCAGTAAACAGTGATGCATGAATGTGGCATTCTAAAGAAGGGGACCTAAACATACTGAGCTTCATTTTATTGTTGTATACTACATTTCAGGGTTTTGCTGTCACTTACTGATTTTTAAACATATTTAATACTACTTATCTTTTATTGAGTATTTATAATGTACCAGGCACTGTGCAATTTTACATAATTAATCCTCAAACTTTCATATATGGTAGCTTATTTTTATTCCATTGTACGGATGAGTATATTGAGGCCTAGAGAGGGTAAGTAACAATAAATCCGTGTCAAAGTCAAGATTCTAACCTAGATCTGTTAGATTCCCAAACCTTTGTCTCCAAGCTCCTTTGATTGCACAGATACATTACAGATGGGCCAAATCCACATGTCTTTGAACCAAGCAGTACTTTCCAAAAGGCATTATCTTCCTTTAACATGCAGACGATTAGTGTGAGACATCAAAGGAGGAAGTTAGCCTTGGCTGGTGTGGCTCAGTGGATTGAGTACCCACCTGTGAACTGAAGGATCGCTGGTTCAATTCCCAAATCAGGACACGCCTGGGTAGTGGGCTAGTTCCCCAGTAGGGGGCTTGTGAGAGGCAACCACACATTGATGTTTCTCTCCCTCTCTTTCTCCCTCCCTTCCTCTCTGTCTAAAAAAATAAACAGAGAAGCTCTATTCATGTTTTTTTAAAAAAGAAGTTAACTATTAGCATGAGCAAAAGATCTTTTTCCTAGGATGATAACTGATTTCAGGGCAAGCTGTAAGTACCAATGGAGATCTATTAGAATCTTTTCTGGGAAAATTAGTTAAATTATCAAATAAGAAAGCAGTCTTCAGGATAGTTTTTAATGTTGATCTCAATCATGTACAGATATGAACATAATTAACTTTAACATAATTTCACTCTTTATATAACAATTTTCCTTTGCAAAATTATACTATTTTATATTTTTGTGAAATTTGGATTCAGATGCTATTAACATTTCATTTTTGTCTAGCATATTTAACAGAAATTTTAATGGATTAATGAACTAGATAACTTTCTTTTTTAAAAAAAAATTTATTTTAAGAGAGGAGAGGGAAGGAGAAAGGGAGGGAGAGAAACATTGATGTGAAGGAGAAACATCAATGGGTTGCCTTTTGCCTTCTGCAAGTGCCCTGATGAGGGCAGAGTACAGAGTCTGCAACCCAAGTATGTGCCCTGATGAGGAATTGAACCTGTGACCTTTTGGTTTGCAGGATGACACCCAGCCAACTGAGCCACACTGGCCAGGGCTGAACTAATGACTTCCTACTCTATTTCAAATGTTCCTTACTGCTATTTCAAATGTTCATTCAGTTTAGTAAACATTTGAATACCTACCACATATGAATACCAGACACATATGGGAGGTGTTGAGGAAAAGAGTTATATTGCTAAAGAGAAGAGATTTTGGTCTAGGCTTTTGTGCTATGGAAGTGTCAATCATAAAAATAGTTACTGGTGTGAGAGATAAAAGAGGAATCATGAATTCCTATAAATTGTAGGTGATATTTGAATTGGGTCTTGATTGATATATAATGATATGGTAATCATGAAGCAAGCAAACATTTTTGGTCAGGGAAAGTGATTGCAATTGGGAGAAACAGCACTAACAAAGACAGGCACCAGGAAAATATGTGGGATGTTTCAAAAGTGGTGGGTATTACAGTAAGATTGATTAGCTTTACAGGCAAGGTGGGTAGGGGAAATGTTCATATTTGTGTGTCTGTAAAGGAAGGTAGAGACCAGATTGTTAAGTTTCTTGAGTCTAGGTAATGGAGATTATAGCATGGGATTTCACCAAATGTGAAACACGATCATATTTTGGGGGTTTTAAGTTATTTTTAAAATTTTGAGAAATTAGGAAAACACAGAATACTAAAAAGAATAGTAAAATCTATGTGCCGATTACCCAGACATTGACACTTACTTATTTTTTTAATTTAAATATTTTATTATTTATGCTATTACAGTTGTCCCAATTTTTCACATTTTGTTAATTTGTTTCTTTTTCTTGAATTAATAAAGCAAATAAAATGTGTCTAAGTCTCTGTTGTTTTGCATCCAATGCCATCTCACTATATCCTTTTAGAGGCTACTACTATGATGCTCCAAAGTGCTTCAAACATTAAAAGAAAACCTTAACATAAATAATACCATGAACAACAATATAGTATTATTTAATTTGTAGTCACATGTAGTTTATATCTGATGTTATCTGGTTAAATATCTGGTCTCACCACAGTATATATCAATATGTAATTTGCATTATTCTTTTGTTTATGAGATCCAGCCATAACAAATGTGTAATCCATTCTTTTTTAACTGTTTATGTTCTATATATGCATATATGCCCTGCTTATGAATTTTCTACTGAAGGATACTTAGATTGCTTCTGGTAGTCTATCATCATAGGCAGTGTTACAATAAAACACTTGTGCAAGTCTCTCGTGCTTATTTCTAATACTTAAAAATGTAATGAATAAGGAGCCAAGATATTTATTTTTTCAAATTTTTACTAAATCATGACAGATTGTTCTCCATGAGTAGTTGAGATCATGATTCACAGGTATATCTTTATGATAGATTGTCAGCTCTTTTGAGGGCAGAAAGGGACCTAGTTGTCTCTCTTTCCCGTCCCTCTCTCGTGTTGGTACATGATATTCAGTAAATGTTAGTTTAGTGACAAATTGGTTACTACTGAACTGAACATGCTTTTTGAAAGCACTTCTTCAAGTATTTTGGGAATGGCTTTGAAAACAACATGAATTTGAGTATATAAATAAAAACCTGAAAAATAGCTGAAGGGTGCAGAGTCAGTTTTTCTGGCTTTTCTAGTTTGATCTAGTTACGGGGTGAATGATGCCATTTAATTTATCGAGCCACAGTTGTTAACATACTCAAGAAGTATTTCTTAGGGCACTTGTGCTTAGCACTATCCTGTTCTAATAAACTAGAATATAACTTTTATTCTGGTCACAATTACATTGACTTGTACTTTCTTATTATTAATAAAATTGTTTTTATTTTATTGAAGTGATTCTTGAAAGACCTACTTTAAAGACAAAAGTTATTTGGCCTACAAATATATTGAAAAATGTTAAAATGTTATTTGGCAGATTTTTCAGTTTGAGGAATAAATGTGTCACTCATTTATATTTTTGGCTCTAGAGCTTGATCTCTCACTCTCTTTTTAATCTATTGATATCTTTCTCCTATGGGTATCTTTTTTAGCTACCAGGTATCCTGGTTTTTTAAAAACATACATGAATTGTATTTTACCATTTAAAAAGCACAGAAAACCATAAAGAGTAAATGTAAGTGTGTTTTCTCCCCCTATGTGCCTGTATGGTATGGAGGTCAAGCAGAGACTTGGGTCATCCAAATAACTTTCTTCGGACTGTGTGAATTGTTAACCCAGCGTATTCACCTGCCTAATTACATTAATTTAGTGATATTATAAGTAGTTCACAAATTTAGTGGATCCATCAACTGATCATAGAAGATGCTCAGATGCTAACAGAATCTCAGGAAGAAGCTAGCCTAGTGTTAAAAGCTTTTATACAGGTAACTCAGTGTTAATAATGAAGAATTTATTGTAGCTAAAAATAGGAGACTCCTATTTTAAAACGTAATGAGGATGAAGATTCATCAAACAAGCTGTATATGTTGGTCACCTACATACCTGTCATCACTTTCAAAAATCTACAAACAGTTAATGTGGATGAAAACTAACTGCTGATTGTTGAATAAAGTTATAAAACTGCCAAAACAAAATAGGGGACTCCAAATAGTATTAATATACTTTTAATTTTTTTTCTGAATCAAATTCTGGGTTATTAAAAATATCCAAATTGTTTTGATTTTGCCATTTATATCTATTGGCTAGGTTATTCCTAGTATTGGGATTATTTTTTTGCTGGTGTTATTTTCAACTTATATATTCTATAAGTTTAGACCTTTTTTAAAAATATAATCTTGTTTAATTTCTTTTGTGACTGCATGTCAAAAAAAATCAGAGATTTGGAAGCAAATCAATTTATCTCTCAGATATAACTGAAAGTGCTGTCTCTGGCTTTGTGCTCCAGTGTTGGCAACAGGGGATGGTTGGTTGAGATAAAGAGCTGAGTGATTAGACTTAGCAGATAGAAGTTGTATAAGGTTAGATGGCAGTGGGATGCTGGGAGTACATTAAGCCTGTCATTTATGAGCACATATTCTTCGGCTACCCTTTTCGACTGTCAGTCACTAAGTAAGATGCATTGTTTGGATCTAGGGAGAAGTTTTGGCTTCTATATATGTATATATTTTTTTACAGTAATGGGTTGCTAGGGTTTTAGGACATCCAAGACTTAATGTCATTTATCATTTTAGTGGGTAGACTTAAAAGAAGGATTAGTTGTTTTGCTTTGTTTTGTTTTTAAGATTTGCCTTTCTATATACCATTTATAAACTGAAGTTGAATCTGGCTTTCAGGTGATAGGATGCTTTTTTCCTAGCATTTTCTTGTAGTTATTGTAGAAAAGATACATTATCATTATATTTATTGTAGATAAAGATACATTGTCTGTGCCACTTGGGCTTTCATCAGGTTTCCTCTCTTCAGTTTCTGCTCCTCTCTAGGCAACCTGTTTGGTGAGTACTATTCCTATTCCTGCTGCAGATTTTGCTTATTTGTATTACTTAGGTTGGCTTCCTTTTCTGTTTTCCTTGAAGTTCTTTTATTTTTTTATCGTTGTTCAAGACAGTTGTCTCCATTTTGTTTTCCTTGAAGTTCCTGTTAAAGATCTGACACGAAGTTGCCTCGTGGGCAGTAAATGGAAGGATGTATAGTCATGAGAGTACTGGGGTAAATTCTTTTCCTTGGATTGCACCTTCTGATTTTTAGTAGCTGAGAAGTTGAAAAGCCAGATGAAGGATGAAGTTTGTTCTACTTTGATAGTTACTTGTTTTTAAACCCTTCTATCGCATCTTTTTTTATGTAGCCACATTAGGTTGCAGACAACATCAATATAGTCTTTCTTTAGTGGGTGTCACACTTCACTATTTTGGTTTCTAAAATCTGATAAATATGATAGAAGTGGTCTACTTCAGGAGTGTTCTTGGGGGTAAAAAATGTGTAGTGTCTATTACCAGGTTTTCATTGACTGGTTTTGATGTAAGCATAAATATAGGTGCTTATCATTCTTTTTAATATGATGTGTAAATGAATTCACTAAGAATTTGTAATCCAAAGAAAAATAGTTATCTATCAGAATACTTCTAATTGAACTATGTTTGGATGATTATTCTTACTGAATATATCTTGATAAAATTAAAAAATTTCCCACTACAGCTGACATTCAATATTATTATTTAATGTCTTTGATGAAATAAAGAGGAAGATACATATTTATAATAATTATTGTTTAAGTGCTCATGAAATTGCCGATAGAGTATAAAATCATTTGCATTATGTTATGCTAGCTTTTCAGTTTGACTCCTGAGAACATAGTAGAATTAGGTGAGCTGTGATTTGTAGATTCTCTGAATGGGGAATCAAAATATATTTTCAAGTCTTTTGGCTAGGTTAATGTTGACTTTATATATTTGAAGATAATTTTTAAGTAGTTTGATATTTAATGTATTTTAAGTTGTTGCAGTACACAGTTTTATATACACACATGTATATTCCCCTTTTTCATTGATATATTAATAAGTATTATATATCATATATGATTATAGGCAGTTCTATTATGTAATCTATTATACATTTCATAAATTACAATTTTTTAGGTTTATGAATGAAGAAGTTAATGAAAAATAGTCTAGAAGATAAAAATATATTGTATATTCCTCTGAATTTGGTCATGACCTAAGGGGTTTCTAAAGATTGAGTTTTTATCCCATCCACAGTTGAGAAATGCTCTTGCAGGAATCCTCTTGCTAAAATACTCCTTTAGTCACTTCAGAAATCTGTAGTAGCTAACTTCAAAGATTTCTTTAATTATTAGTCTCTATTCTCATTTCATTCTTAATTTGTATATGTACTCTTCATTTTCTCTTATCATTTTGTTTTCTTCCAATATGTATTCATTACCTTTAAGCTCAGCTAAATATTTTTGTGTCAAACATTATAGCCCCATTTATTACTTCCTCATATTCTATCAGTTTCCTACATTTTATTATTTCTTATTAACTCATTGATAATTTTTTATAGATTTCAAGGCTTCAGTTTAGTAATGTAAGCTCCTTGAAATTGGAGATGTTGATGTCTTTTTTAAAAAACCTAGTAACTGACTAGTAAATGTAGTAACTGACTATATATTTGTCATTGTTTTTCCTAAATGGTTAGTTGTTAAGAATTCTTAAAAATTAATTCTTTCTAACAAAAGTTTTAAAGTTTCTGAAATGGACTGCTAATGAAGATGAACCATTCAATACTCAAGTCCTTTTGGTTCAGTGCTGGAAAAATTCTTTCTTCAATAGGAAGAAAGCTACTAAAAATTAACATTTTTAATGAGACACATGCCAGTGACATTAATATGATTACTTATACTTTGACATATAAATACAATATTGCTTTCAGGCCATGAGATTTAAATCTTGTTAACAACTGAATTGGTGAAGTGTGCTTCGTTTTATAGCGGTGTCAAGTGGTTCTTCATTAGTGTTCATACCAGAAGAGTAGTAAAGATAGTTTGAAGAAGTAAAATCCAAAAAATATGTCTCTTCTCTTCAAGAATTACATAATTTATAGGAAGTGATTTCTTAAAATTGAATGTTGAAACTTGTGGCTTGACTTTTTTTTGCAAATTATGTGTTATGTATATTCAGTTTTTGGTTTATATCCCACTGAAGATACTTGATTTGTGTGAGTGCTTCCACCAATGCATGTTCCTTTTTTTCTGCTTTCAGGCATCCCTGACAAAAATGTCTCAAGACTGCTCACTAGGAACTGTGGTTTTTTTTCTTTTGTCATACTTGACTCACTTGATTATTCAAAAGATGAAAGTTAACAAGTTGCTTCTGTGGTTGACTTTGTTTAGAAGAGCTTGATTTATTGTTGGAGTTTAGAAAGACATAGTTAAGTATGAGATTTGATACATATCTTGGTTGCTTGGTACCAACAAAATGCACCAAGCAGATCTGGCACAAAATTTAGTTAGAATATTGAAATTGCATGCTTTGAGAGTATTATCACATGCAAAAAATTATACTGACAAGTGTTTTTAAAAATACTTTGCATAAAATTCTTAGTTTTTAATTTTATAAATTAGTTCCATTTTATTATCCTTTTATTATTTAATATGTTCTGATAGTCTTGTAGAATCAAAAACTGTGGAAAGAATACCTAAATAGAAGCACAGATAAATAGCTTTTTCTTAATTTTTTAGAAGATTAAGTAACATTTGGAAAAAATTGGGCAAGCATTGATTCAGCCAAGTGTATTGTTTAACCTTTAATTAATTTGTGTTGTTTCAATATGCAGGTAATTTTTTCCCTACTATACCTGGATTTTTTTTTCCTGTAGAGTCCAAGTATGTAGGAATTATCTTTTTCTATATTAAAGCCTATTGAAAACAATCACATTTTTAAAATATATTGTATTGAATGGTATTTTTAGATTATAGAGTCAAGAATAATTTTCTTTCAGAAGACTGTAATTATGCTGATTGCTGGTCTGTATAAGAACAGGAGGTATTTCACATACAGTCTTTCACACAGTGATAAATCATTTTCAGTCTAGTGTATGCATTTGTCCAGTGTCTAGGTTAATTCTTTAGACATTTATGCTTTTCCTCTTTCTTTCCATCAAGGGATACCTTTTTACAGTTGTTGTTGAAACTTCTCCACTTATTAGAATCAACATGTATCACCTTAATGCTTAACACCTTTGAGATTCTGTGTTTGTACACATCTAAAGTTAATTATTTATTCATTTGTAGCATTGTAATATTAAAGGTACATTAAATTTGAATACCTATCTTATTGGGCATGTTCTTCCTTCTTTTGCCTCTACTTTTAAAAAGTTAAGAAAAGTCCTATTTCTTAAAAAAAAATAGACTTGACCTTGAAAGTGATCATAGAAGTCTATTAAACCAGCTTCATGTGAATCCCTTAATTGCATCCCTGATAGTGAACCATCAGTCATTGTTTGTGTGTATATTTGGGGGAGGGTTATTATCAGATGAATATTCAAGAACCCATGCAATATTTTAATGACAGTTGAAAAATTATGAGTAAAATGGTGCCAAAATGATACTTGACCATCTTTCTGTACTTGCTAGCATTTAAAAATTGTTATTAATCCCTTTTTCAAAAAAAGATAACATATACTTACCACATTATATAAAGACTAGAAGATTTTCAGTACTAACTTATTCTCACACTAAGTTAGTATAATACTCTTTAATTTGACAGTTTAAATAATTGACTCTCGTGAATGTGTGCATAGTTTTAGGGGACCTTTCCACTTCAGTGTATGGCAATACCCACTGAAGAGCGGTCCTCATAAAACTTTTGCAGTTTCATTTACTATTAACATGCTCTTTGACAGCTGCCCTTTACTAATCTCACACTATGGGTTTGAAACCTTTTCCTTAAAGCTTCAATACATTGTGTCCTTTGTTTTCTCCTGGAAAAGGATTTAAACAAACCTTCTATTGCACTTGTTGAATATGTATTTCATAGTAACCACCATGAAGACTGCAGCATTTAAGAAGATGAAGAAGCAAAGATAAAAGGTACACATTCAAGAAGGCTTGGTTTCACAGTTGGTGCATAATCCTTTCTGCTGTCATTGGTACCCTAACTCTGTACCTACCAGAACAAAAGAAACTGAATTGGAAATTGTGGGAGCTGGGGAACATTCAGTTGGCAGCCCATCGCATGGCCCATAGGCGTTGTCAGGTCTCAGTTTGATCCCTTTTATTCTTTTTGACAGATGTGAGGTAGGGTCTATGAGGGGGAAGTCATTACTAGAGAGAGGGCAGTGTCAGATCAAAAGTAACCAGTGATCAAACAAGGTAAAGGGCTGTGGAAAATATGCTCTTTCTGGCCTCAACACCTGCCTGATCACTGAAGGGAATAGTCCAGTGTGTCAGGGCAAGTTGATTTTCTTTGATGTACAGTGAATTAGAAGTCAGAATGGAAGCTTAAGTGGAGTACAGAACACTTTTACTTCCTACTCTTGAGCAATTTAGGTGTTTAAATTTTTTACTTTAATTATCTAGAAGATACAGAAGTCATTCTCTATTGAATAAAATATTAAAGCTTACCCGTACTAATTTTTAACACTATATATTAAGAGATAGTAGTAATAAACAAACAAATTTCAATGTAGTATGGAACAAGCTTTCTTAGAGGTCACCAAACTCTTCATTTATTTCAAGCATCTAATTATAATTTTAATCAGAGCAATGGTGGATACAAAGTGGATTAGTGCTGAGCTCAGTACATAATAAGTCCCTTTATTGTAAAATTTTGGAATTTACTTCACTAAGTAATTTCAAATAAGTTTGAATTAACTCTTTCCCCCCTAAGTGCTTGTTACTATATTTTTTATAAAGGTAACCCTTCTGAGCAAGCTGGATGAAAGAAAATTTAAAGAGACAACCTCATTGGAGTTTAGTATGGTTTTTTTTTATCCCTTCATCTTTAGAAGTACATGACTAAAGTCTAGAAGAGGGGTGATATTTTTATCTTTCATTAGCTTGCTGTGTGAATAAATTGACAATTGAGGCATATTTCTAAAAATTTTAATTTGGTACTTTCCTTTATATTAAGAGCAAAGGTTTGACTGCTACTAGATTTTACTGTCTCAACTTTTGGTATTTTAAACACTGCTGAATTTCATTCAGGTTCGTAAATGAGTCAATAGTTATTTTGTCCTCAAGTCTGAAAATAATAATTTATTTGAAATTCCTGATTTTTCAGTAAGAAGAATATAGATTCTTAGTGCCACAGCCTTTTAAAAGTGATTTTTAATCTAGTAATTTGACTGTTCATCTTTACATGAAGTCATATATTTATTTTTGATATTTTTATCTAACCTTAATCTTCTTTGTTACATTTAGATATATAAAACAGTATATATATATATAAAACAGTATATATATATTATATATAAAACAGTGTATATATATTACATATATATAATGTAAGGGTAATATAACAGTAATATATATTATGTTGTATTATTTCCAGATTAAATTAGTATAGGACTTTGAGACTACTGTTCACTATAAATATATTCAATGCTTGAGAAAGTTCAGAAAAATGTATTTGAGTGTACTTATTATAAATAATGATTTTTCTGGTTTGCCTTTTAAACATTTTGCTCATAAATTATCTTTAAATATATTTGTTTAGGGTCTCTTTAAAGTAGTTAGACTTAGGAGTTCTTATGTAGGTATTGAGTTAGATATGTTTCAGTTTTTTTATTTGAATAAAATATCTACTAAACTGAAAACAAGCAAGCAAAATATAACCTAAGACATTGAAATAGAAAATAGGCTGACAGTGACCACAGGGGAGGGGGAAGAAATTTCAGGGGAAAAGGGGAAGGGTTTACAGGAACAAGTATAAAGGACACATGGACAACAACTAAGAGGGGTGGAAACTGGAGGGAGGTGGGGAGCACTGTGGGGGGGGGTGGGCTGAAATGAGAGTTAAAAGACAGAAAACTGTACTTGAACAACAATTAAAATAAAAAAATCTAGTAAATTGAGATTCTATATTCTTAAAGCTTTTGAAATTTAAGAAATCTTAACACAGATTCATTATACAATCTGAATACAGTTAGACTCATTTTTGCTTTTGATTGTTTTTTAATATGAATGAGTACAAATGGAAAACAATATAATATTACTCTGATTTAGGGAGGAGAATAATTTTGGTTTCTGTCTTGGTTCTTTGAGGGCATCCCTCTAGTCTATCCTTTAGTTCGAATATTTGCGAAAAGTATTTGAGTTTGCTGATAGTTCAGTATTAAAATTAGGAAGAAACATTTGTGAAAGGTAAATTTCTCTAAGTAAACATCAGTTGTTTTTCAAAATGGACCTCAGCAGCACAAAATTTTAGTAGTCATAATCTTTGGCTCCTGGCATACTATCTTACTTGGCCCATAAGTGATCTTATTTTCTTATAAAAGCTAATTTATCTAAATATTAGTTAACATTTACTCAAGAACTTCCTATCTAAATCAAGAACTAGATTGTTACCAGTAATTTTCATCTATTTATATATTTGTTCCTTCTGTCCGCTGACTGTCCTGTAGAGATAATCACAGGTAAACAGAATAACCACTGTCCTGAATTTTAAGTTTATTATTTTCCCCAATTTTGTTACATAATGACTGTATACCTAAATAACAAATTGTTTAGTTTTTACTTGCTTTTAATCAAATACATTTCCAAAGAGGTCATTGGTGACCTGTAAAAGTAATGCTTTAACAGTCTAGTGTATTAGTAGTGACACAATTTAGTAAATTAATCTAAGAGAAGTATATTTCTGAATTTAAACTTAATACTATTTAAATCTAACTTTCAAGTGAGGTATAAGCTATTAAAATCTAACTTTCAAGTCAGATTTAAGTTAGTTTCTCTACAGTATTTTCATGTTTTTAGATTTTTAGATTTAAATATACCATATATATTGATCCTTTGCATTTTTCATCTTATATTTATAAATTATGTTTTTATATTCTATATTTATAAATTATGTTTATAAATATGTAGAATGAGGTCTTTTCTTTTTTGGGTTTGGTTTGCTGCAGTTGTAGCAATTTCTGTGATTTGATGTGCAGGTTGGAAAAGTTATTATTTTAGATGATGGTGATAGTTGGTCAGGAATATCTAACTATTTACAAGTTTGGTATGGGGGCAAGTGAATTTTAAGCTTACCAAATGATGTTTTACTTATCAGTTTTACTTATCAGTTTATAGTGTCATTAGTAATTTAATATATCCAACCATTGTCTTTTTCTATAAGGATGAAATGATTGTACTAAATTTCTTTGATTACTAGAGGTACTATTGATTTAATGACAGGTTCTTAGAGGAAAAAAGGAAAACTACAATAAATATTTGTATTGATTTTAGGACTTTTTCCTTTCTATAATTCAGACCTACCAATTTGTAGAAAAATGAGTTTCTTCTTTTTCCCTAGCTTTATTAATTAAATCGATCAGTATTATAGTATTGGACGGATATATAAGTTTTGGTGAAATCAATTCAAACAAAATATTTGCTTGACTATATGGGGTGTTTTTTTGTCCAGTTCCTATTTTTTAACATGTTGTCTTTATAAAATAAAAATAAATATACCTTCTTCCTTTTGCTAATCCTTTGGAAATGTGGTTATTATAACTAAGAATAGTCAGTACTCACAATGGTTAACTATTTGTAAATAGTGAGCAACGTGATTAATAAAACATAATTGGAGATCAAATTGGCACATTTCAACTTTGATTGCAACAGATTTTTTCCTGTTGTACAAGTTACAATCATTTATGTTCATTTACAAGGATATAGAATATAGAATAAATTTTTGTAGCAATCTCCATTTTTAGGAGATTTTTCAAGTGGACAACTTATGCATACACATACATGTTGATATATGTGTATATGTATAAAATAATATAAAGTGGGTGAAGTGATTTTAAGTTAATGTAGTATAAATTTAAAAGGGAGATAATTTTTTTCTTCCTTTTTTTTTCTGATGGACTATGCTTCTTTGCTTTATGAAGGAGTCTTAAGAGATTCATATTATTTGTCTTTGCCCTCTAAAATATATCTTGATGAGATTGCTTATGAACAACAAATACAGTTGGTATAAAGTGTTCAGGGTTGTAGTTTGAGAAACTTCATATAATTTATTTATTGAAGTTTATTTAATGTTTTGTAATGCAAGGCACACCTGAAGAAGTAAAACAGTAATTGCTTTCATGATTTTTAAAAGTATCAAATAATTTTATAAAGATTCAGTGGTATAGTTTCTTAGTTTTTCTCAATGTACACCAATCATTTGGATAATTTAATGGAAAAAATTATACAGTTTATAGCATTCATTAACTACATTGATTTATAGTATTTGGGAGAATAGAACTTAAGCTTAGATATAGAGATTGGAGAGTGGAGTGACATTTTATACCCTAACAGGGGTGTCCAACCTGTGGGCTGCATGTGACTCAGAATGGCTATGAATGTGGCCCAATACAAAATTGTAGATTTACATAAAACATTGTGAGATTTTTTTTGTGAGTTCATGTTGCAGTGTATATTGCATATACCCATGGTTATATCACATTGAGTCAGTCATCCCTTACGAGAAAGCTCAGTTAAATATTTTCTCTGGTCATAGTTCTAGGGAAAGCTACACTTCTGAGCAATTGTTTTCCTTTATTATTTTACTGTTGTGAATTTCATAAAAGATGTTTTGGTCTCCTTTTCTTCTTTGCTTTGGTATCTTAGAAATCAAGAAACAAATCAGTAATTCATCTAAGACAAAACATGCAGGACTTCTGTTTTTATTACAGGATAACTTCTTTTTAATCCCGATTTTCTCTTGCTTCAGTTTTCATCTCTACTTACTTTTCTCCTCTAGGTGTATTTCCATGGACTATCTCAATTTCTTTGTGGAAAGAGGAAGGTTATATTTAAACACAGACAGAAGTCCTTACATAAGCACATTTTAACTTTAAAACACCCTTTTCCTTGAACTGACAGTTGTGGTATAATGGAAAGTGCCTTAGGTCTTGAATTAGAAAGATAACAGGTTTAGGTATTACCTCTGTCTCTTACTTAAATAATCTTGGAAGAGTGTCTCTGAGGTGGTTTTCTCATTTGTATGAAAAAAATTTCCTCAGGTGGTTTATATAAAAGTGGTAATTTCATGTTAAGTGATCAGTAAGATTTTTTCCTTTAGTCATTTATCTGTCAAGCCCTTGATAAATATCAAAATCTAACCCTAATTTTAAAATGTTTGGGAGGGTTCTACAAAATACTGAGAAATATAAGAGGCCTAAATAACCCTGTGGTCATTAAGTGAAATAAGCTAGTTGATGAGAGACAAACACCATATGATCTCCCCCATAAGTGGAACCTAATCAACAAAACCAACAAGCAAGCAAAATAGGACCAGAGACATTGATATAAAGGACAAAGTAACAGTGGTCAGAGGGGAAAGGGGAGAGGGATAATGGGGTAAAGAAGGGGAAGGGTTAAGTCAAGGAACATGTCTTTTGTCCCATGGACAAAGACAAGCAGGGTGGGGGGAGCATTGAATGTGGGAGGTGGGAGGTGGATAGGGCAAGGGGAAGAAATGAAGAAAATGGGGACAACTGTAATTGAACAACAATAAAGTAATTAAAAATAAAAAAACATACATGTGCAAGTCTATCAAATTCTATTAGGATAGAAAAGCAGAAAATGAAAAGTGAAAGCCTGCTACTAATCCTTCTGGTGATTCCTTTAGAAAACTTAATGTACATACCAACTTGCACTCATACGACCTTAATTAAAAATCATACTACATATTCTGTTGTACAACACTTCATTATTGGTGGCTACTTAGCCTCTTTTTTTGTTCTCATAGAAACAATAGTCATAGATTTTAATTTTTTTGTTAGAATATATTTCCACATGTGTCCTTTGTATGATTCTGCATCTCGAGTCCTAGTGTTTTTGTTTTTTTCTTTTAAATAGCGACCTTGTCAGTTTCTGCAGTTTTCTGAAACCATCAAATAGTTTAACATCTAGAGGCAGATATATGACTAAATAAGATGCTTTATTTTTAAAAAAGATTTTATTTATTTATTTTTAGAGAGGAGAAGGGAGGGAGACAGAGAGGTAGAGAAACATCGATGTGTGGTTGCTCTTGCATGCCGCCTATTGGGGACCTGGCCTGCAACCCAGGCATGTGCCCTGACTGGGAATCGAACTGGTGACCCTTCGGTTCGCAGGCTGGTGCTCTGTCCACTCAGCCACACCAGCCAGGGCTAAACAAGATGCTTTAAAAAAATCTTTGATAGCCTTAACTCAATCATATAATTAGGGAATATATGTGTATATGTATTTATTTTAATAAGAAGTAACTGATACTTGTATTTGGGACAAGATAGACAAAGGAACCTGCAGTGACAGACTTCTTGATGCTTATTTTCCTCAAGAGGTTGTAGAAAGGTAGCTTTACTTTTTAATCATCACTCAAGGACATTTTTTCATTGCTTTGATTTTATTTTTATTTATTTTATTTTTATTTTAATTGTTGTTCAAGTACAGTTTTCTGTCTTTTACTCCCATCCCTGTCCACCCCCTCAGTGCTCCCCATTTCCCTCCCATTTCCACCCCCTTATTTTTATTATTTTTAAAAGGAGAGGGAAGCAGGGTGGAGAGAGAAAGGTGAGAGGTCAGAAAGAAACATCAAATGGTTGCCTTCTTACATGTGCCTGAACAGGGCTCAAACCTACAACCTGGGTATGTGCCCTGACTGGGAATCAAACCTGTGACCTTTTGGTGCACAGCAGGCGCTCCAAACAACTGAGCCATTCTGGCTAGGGCAAAAGGTAGCTTTTGTCTCAGATAGGTATAGATACCAATCACAGCATTACCAGTTTAATTTACAAATTGTCAATTCCTTTTTAAGTACTTAAAACTAAATTTCTTGGCGATCTGATTTCTTTGTGTACAAATTGGAGATGATACCATTTACTTTGGTCATTGAGAAAATGAAATATACTGAGATGGTATATGTAAATTGCCCAATAAGGAACCTTGACATATCACAGTTTTTCATAAAATCTTAACTTCACCTCTTTTCCTGTCTGTTTCCCAACTGTCATTTCCCTTTGTTGTCTTCTTGATGGAAGGAAGCCTGGAAGGATGTCACTGTTAGAGCTTTGCTGGCAGTGAGTGCTTTTGTTATTGAGTACCTTGCTCGTCAGTAGGAGAAGTAACCGATAGTTGCTTATGCATTTGGGAGTGTCTGTCCATTGAGCGTTTCATCTTGTGGAGAATTTCTGGAAAAGTAATCTTTCCCTTCCAGTGTTACTCCTAGTAACTTAAGTGCAAAGGTTTTCCAGTAGATTAATTTTTTTCTTGGACACCTGTTCCCCCTACACCCTCCTCTCACCACACAAATCCTCATTCTTAGCAGTTAAATTCTCTTACTATTTAATGGAGAATATTAAATCATTAATTATGAACTACATCATATCAACTAAAACATGTTTGATTGCAAGAGAAAACCCAACTCAGCTTGCTTAAATATTAAGTTTATTGATTTATAACTGGACTACCTACAGAGGTGGTTCAGGCTTTAGGGTTTATTTGATTCAGTATCACAATGTATTTATTTGTGGAACTGGATCTTTTTGACTCTTTGCCTAGCTTTCTGTTACATCATCTTAAATCTAAGTCTTGATCCACTTGCAGTTCAAAGAGTGTTGAAAACAATTCCTAAGGACACGTTGTGCCTGAATCAGTTAATTCCTTTTTATTACTGAGTATGTTGTGCCCAGTTTTGTATTCGGTACAAAATGTAAACATGTAACTATTTGTTTTTCAATTAACTTGTTAATGAACACTTGAGTTGTTTCCATTTTTAAAAACATTACACTTAAGTTGACTATGAACATTCATGAACAAGCCTTTGAATATACAAAGGATTTTATTTCTCTAGAGTAAACGTGTAGGATTGTTATGGCTGGGTCACATGTTAAGTGTTTGTTTAAATATTACTTTGTGAGAAAGTGCCAAAGAATTTTACAAAGTGATTATGCCATTTTATGCTCCTTCCAAAGATGTTTGATAGCTCATTTGTACAACATCTTTGCCAACAGGTAGTGATTTCAGACATTTTAATTTTAGCCATTCTGTGTGGGTGGCTGTGTAGTGGCACCTTACTGTGGTTTCACTTGCTTTTCTCTGATGTCTGATGATGTTAAGTACCTTTTAATGTGAAATTAGCGAGCCATTCCTGTCTCTTTTGTGACATGTCTGTACAAATGCTTTGCCTATTTTTAAAGAATTTGGTTGTTTTCTTACTGAGCTGTAAGAGTTTTTTATATGTTTTGGATTCAAGCTTGTGTCAAGTATATGCATTGTAATTACTTCTTCCTTGTCTGTGTCTCTTCTTTTTATTTCCTTTCATTTTGAAGAACAGAAGGTTTTAATTTTGATGTTGTCAAAGTTAAAATTTGTAATGGTAAGTGTTTTTTTTTATCTTGTCTAAAATAGTTAGCTAGTGTCAGCTGTTTTTTTCCCCTAAAATTGTTTGTGTACCATGCTCCTCCACTAGAGTGGAAACTCAGTAAAAGCAGGGAGTTTATCTGCCTTATTCACTAATGTAGCCTCTGCCTAGAAGAGTGCCAGACACATGATAGTTGCTCAAAAGTAATTTTTGGACAAATAAATTTACTTTCATATCATACACCAGAAAATTTTAGCCATTGTTTATCTTACTCTCTTTTGTCCTTTATGTTAGACTCATCATTAGAGTGTCTTATATCTTTTGGTCCTTTGCTTCTCCAGTTCTACTGCTAACTCTTTAGTCCTAGCCCCCCTGTTTACGTGGTGAATTGCAGTACCTCCTGTGGTTGTCAGGGACCACCTGTCCCCATTAGGTTTACCTCTAAACCAATTCCCAACGAATTAGTAAGGTATTTACTCCCTTCTCAGGGATGTTACATTCTTGCTTAAAAACTGATCGAAGCTCTATTATGTGTGATAGTAAGATGGAACCTGATCTTAATATTTCTCTTTTCCTTTGTTCTTGTTTTATTCCCTATTTATTCTTCTTCTTTCTGGAATACTTTCCC
Organism: Carollia perspicillata; assembly: GCA_004027735.1. Taxonomy (NCBI): domain Eukaryota; kingdom Metazoa; phylum Chordata; class Mammalia; order Chiroptera; family Phyllostomidae; genus Carollia; species Carollia perspicillata. The sequence goes on along the minus strand of PVKM010000320.1, from coordinate 69,036 downwards.
TTTCCCTCCTGCCAAAAGGAATGCCACTTATTCTTCAGGTCTTTAACTTACTTTTCAGATCAAGTTTTTGGCAACTTATCTTGCTGAGTATTTGCCCTTTTGGATTCTTTCTTGAGGTGGGAGCTCATGCATTCTCCTTTGGTAAGGTTTTCGTTACAGAAGTGATACTTCTTGGTTGATCACTCCGTTCTTCGTTTGACTGAATTTGATCGTGACATTACATGGGGAGGCACTGAGTGCCTGTGTTTCAGTTTTCAACTCTTTTAAATATTATTTTACTTTTTTTTTAAAGATTTTTTTAATTTTTATCTTTAGAGGGGAAGGGAAGGAGAGAGAGAGAGAAATATCAATGTATGGTTGCCTCTCGTGCATCCCCTGCTGGGAACTGGCCTGCAACCCAGGCATGTGCCCTGACTGGGATCGTTTGGCTCGCAGGCCCGCACTCAATCCACTGAGCTATGCCAGCCAGGGCTAAATATTATTTTATTTTTAACTGTGGTAAAATACATGTAACAAAAATTTGCCATCTTAACCATTTTTTAGTGTACCAGATCAGTAATGTTAAATACATTCACATGTTGTGCAACGATCTCTAGAATGCTTTTTCATAACTTGATAAAGCTTGTAAAACTGAAACTGGGTACCAATGAAACAACCAGGCCCATTCTCATTTCCGAAGTCTCTGGCAACCTCCATTCTACTTTCTGTCTATGAATTTGAGTCCTCTAGTTACCTCATAAGTGGAACACAGTATTTGTCTTTTTGTGACTCACCTATTTTACTTAGCATAATCTCCTCAGAGTTAATCCATGTTGCAGCATGTGTCAGAATTTCCTTCCTTTTTTGAGACTAAATAATGTTCAATTACATGTATCTACCACATTTTGTTTATCCATTCATTTGTTGACAGAATTTGGGTTGCTTCCATGTTTTAGCTATTGTGAACATGGGTGTATAAATATCTCTTCAAGACTCCTGCTTTCAATTCTTTTTGGGTTTATAAATAGAAGTAGAATTGCTAGATCATATGGTAATTCTATTTTTAATTGTTAGGAAACACCATACTGTTTTCCACAGTTGCTGTACCATTTTCATTTTCACCAATGGTGTTCAAGGGCCAGTTTCCCCACATCTTCACCTAACACTGTTACTGGCTTTTTTTGGTAGTATCCATTCTGAGGGGTGTGAGATGTTACTTCATTGTCATTTTGTGTTTCCCTAATGATTAGTGATGTTGAACATCTTTTCATATGCTTGTTGGCCATTTGTATATCTTTGGAGAATTGTCTGTTCAAGTTCCTGGCCCATTTTAAAATCAGTTTATTTTGTTGCTGTTATTGAATTGTAGGAGTTCTTTATATATTCTGAATATTAAACCCTTGTCAAATATATATATATGATTCATAAATATTTTCTTCTTATCAATACATTGCCTTTTTCCTTTTTTGATTGTGTTTTTTGATGCACATTTTAAATTTTGATGTAGGCTAACTTAGTATCTATTTTTACTTCTATTGCCTGTGCTTTTGGTGTCATATCCAAAAAAGTCACTGCCAAATTCAATGTCAAGAAGCTTTTCCCTTCTGTTTTTTCTAAGAGTTTTGAAGTCGTAAGTCTACGTTTAAGTGTTTGATCTATTTTGAGTTAATTTTTCTATGTGGTGTGAGGTAAAGGTCCAGCTTCATTCTTTTGCATGTGGATATCCAGTTTTCCCAGGGCCATTTGTTGAAAAGACTTTTTTCCATTGAATGTTCTTGTTACCCTTGTTGAAAATCATTAGACTGTACATGCAAAGATTTATTTCTGGGCTGTCTGTTCAGTTCTGTTGGTATATAAGTCTGCCTTTATGCCAGTATCTGCTTTTTGATTATAGTAGCTTTGTAATAAATTTTAGAACCATGAAACCTCCAACTTTGTTCTTTTTCAAGATTGTTTGGCTATTCTGTTTGCCATTTTAAGATACATTTTTCTATTTCTGCCAAAACTACCATTGGGATTTCAGTAGAGATGACGTTAAATATGTAGATCACTTTGGATAGTATTGACATTTTAACAATATTAAGTCTCCTGGTTTATGAACATGGGTTTCTTTATATTTATTCATGTCATCTTTAATTTCTTTCAGCAATGTTTTATAGTTTTTCGTACACAAGTCTTTAACTCCTTGGTTAAGTTTATTCCTAAATATTTTATTCCTTTTAATGTATTATAAATGGAACTGTTTTCTTAATTTTCTGTTCAGATCCTTCATTATTACAATAGAGAAATACAACTTATTTTTGTTCATTTTGTATTCTAACTGAATTAATTTATTCTAGCATTTTTTGGTGTAATCTTTAGGCGATTCTGTATATAAGATCATATAATCTACAAATAAAGATAATTTTACTTTTTAATTTTCACTTTAAATGCTTTTTATTTATCTTTTCTTTCCTAATTGCTCTGGCTATGACTTTCAATAGTGTATTAAATAGCACTGGCAAAAAATGGGCATACTTGCCTTGTACCTGATCTCAGAAGAAAAGGTTTTAGTCTTTCACAATTGAATGTGGTATTAACTGTGGGCTCTTTGTATCAGTTTTTATTGAACTGATACAGAGGTCACATCTAATGTGCACAGTATACTTTTTCTAGCTATAAACTGACCATGCTATGCTGGCATTAAATAAAATTTTGAATCTTGGTCTTTTTTTTTTTCCTAGAGACTTCCACACAGTTAGTTCCCAAGTAATACTTTAAAGACTGTATAGGTATCAGTATAGCACTTGCTACCTCATCACACTGTCTGGAAACACCTATGAAATAATTGATGGTAATTTTACAAATGACTTTAAAAAGCAAATGTAGTAGTTTTCCCCTCCAGCATTTGGCAAGATCAGGACTTTTTTATTTTATTTTTTTAAAAAGTCTATTGGTTGAAATATAAAATTCCTTTAAAAAAATGCCAAGAAATCTTGCTTTCACTTACTCTTCTTTCTTCTTCCTTGTTTCCTATGTGTAACAAGTATTTTCTTATGAAAATATGAGAAAGTAGAATCATATATTCTCGTATTTTTCTTTTCTTATACAAAAACTAGGCACTTTTGCGCAAAGGACAGCATACTATTTACACAGAAGTTAAATTTGTATATACTGTATACTGCACCTCTCTTTTTTTCACTTCACAAATCTCTTATAATAGTTTTATAAGGTTTCTCTTTTTTTTTTCTGTTCTATAACTGTGATGTAGTATTTAATTGTTTGGAGGTAACATGATTCATTCATTTAATACCTGATTGTTGACATTAAAGTTGTGCCCACACTCTTGATATTACAAGAATTGTTATATCAGTTATAGGCATATTATTTTGTACATATTTAAGCATATTTTTAGAAGAGATTCCCACAGTGGGGTTGCTAGGTCAAAGGGTACAAACATTGATGTTCCCGGTTTCCCCTCCTTATGGGCTTTCGTATTTTCCATTCCTGTTAGCAGTGGAAAGGGATTGAGAGTGCTTGTTTCCACAGCCTTGCCAATAGTGTGTTGCGGATGGACTTTTGCCATTTGGATAGATAAGAAATGGTATCTGAGATTTTATTTGTGTTTCTCTCATTATGAATCTGATTGGCCATCCTTTCATATGCTTAAAAACCATTTGGATATTTTTTTTTCTGTGATTACTTATCCTTGGCTCATTTTTCTACCAAGCTGCTTGATTTTTCTTTTCTATGTTACTAAGTACTTTTTATATAGTAGAGATAATTAGTTCCTTGTATGTGATTAGAGTTCTAAATATTTTTTCCAGCTTGTTATTTGGACTTAGCCTTTGCTTATAGTACTTTTGCATCACAGACTTGTGTTTGTTTTTTTAACAAGTTATTTACATTTATCATTTTTTTCCTTTCTTGGCCTCTGAGGTTTGAGTTATAGTTAGAAAGGAAGAAGCAGCACTTTCTGAATGGACTGGAAAGTCTTAAAGACCATGAGCAACATAAATTGTATAACTTGGTGTATGGCAGAGATACTAGAACATTTTCAGGACAATAGCATGCAGATGTACTCTTAGATAATAACATTAAACACCACTTTATGTTTTTATAAATAAGAGGCTTTTATGTGTAGAAAGTATGGGAAGAGTGACCATTCTTTCATATCTTTACCAATAAAGGACACACATTTAATTTGGTCAGTACTTGGGAAGAAGGCTGTTTCTTTATTCTTCTGTTCTCAAAAGAGAATAAATACAAAGTTGTGAATATATCTCCAGCCATAGTCACTTTGGTATTAATTTCTTTCAGTTCAATGGCTTATTAGTAATATGTTCAGTAATTAAATATGGATATTGCTATAGATTTAAACATACAAATGTACACATGCCATATGATAAGTTTGTAGTGTTAATAAAATTAAAAATATTTTTTATAAGCAACAGTCATTAGGCATCATGATTCTCACTAAATGTATTATTGAATACATGCTCTTAGGACACCCTTGCTAGGTGAATTAGTTGATGATCATTTTTTTAACTTTAGATATTTATCATAAAGTTTTTTTTCAGATAGACATTAAACCTGTGCTTTTTTAGAAATAAATTTGTATGACCCCTCTGAAATTAAAACCAGCATTATCATAAATTGTTAAAAAGTTAATTCTGTTTTTTAAAAACTATGAAAATAGCCTACTCAAATATGATGTTATATTGAATATTAAATGTTTAAAGGCTTATGGAATTGCTTTAGTTATTTTTATTGGTTGCAAAATGTTGAGTTTTTATTTTTGAATAATCTAGTGATTACTTTTTTAGTAAGTGGTACTCCCATAGTTGGAGCAAAAATTGTAGGAAACAAAAAAACAGCTTAACCATCTCTCAGATTGAAATGTTTAACTGAAATTAAAAATTGTCAAAACATCGAAAGTCCTAGCTTATAAAGATTTCATTGAAAACTTTTTTGTGTTCAATAGACTTGTGAAAGAGATTGAATTATTATAGTCCATTTATTTTCTTAGTCATCTTTTCTAGACAAGAGAGGAAACCAAAAAAAAAAAAAAAGATTGGATGCTTTCCAAGAGCTGTGTGTGTGTGTGTGCATGAGAGGGTATAATCACTTGATTCAAGTCTGAGTTTTATTGGACAGGCTTGTCTGGTGGTTAAAACCCCTTCCTCGTCTCCCAGATGATAACTGGCTTTTCTCCCCTTAAAGCAGTAAGAATTTATTTTTTATAGCTATCTCAGACTTGGAGACATAGGCCACATTGGCTTTATATACTGCTGGCTTAAAGAAAGAATGAAATAAGAAAAGACAAAAACAAAAAAGGGCATAAAAGAGAAGGTAAGGAAAGGAACAAATCTCAAGGTGAAAGAACAGGAGAATAATGAGGATTAAAAGTGATGGATTAAGTTAAAAGTAGTAAGGAGGCATAATTGTGCAATGCTAAATGTTCTAAAAGAGAAGCTCATCATCTTAGCAAATGCTTTTTGAGGTAAGAGAATAGATTTTTTTAAATGAAGAAATTCCAGATTTGAGCAATTTTTTATTACATATAACTAATGTTCAAGGCCAATATAGAAAACAATTCTAGATTTTTTTAGATAAACTTATTTTTATTGTACATGCCTCAAATTCACATATTTGAGTAAAATGTCAGTATTCACATTTTGGTGGTATCTAGCCTAAATTCTACAATTAACATAGTTTTCATAGTAATATTAACTGAAGCTACATAATTAAAAGCAAATTGTTAAATTTAAAAGTAAAGATTATCAAAATTTTAAATTATGTAGTTTATCTAAGATAATTTTATACAATTAAAATACTTTAATTAAAACACTTTCAAATAAAATATTTTCATAATTTGTTTAAAGTATGTTATTCTTATGGGTGTTTATAATTTTCAAAATTAGTTTCCATTTAGAAATATATTATTTAAAAATACCTAGGAAACACTAATTGAATGCTTATAGGAAAACATTAAAATCTTAATATTATTTCAAATATCTTATGAAGTACAGTCTATTGAAAATATTAAATAATTCAAGTTGTTTCATTTGTTAATACTTTTGCATTGCCGTGTTCAGTTAAAAGCCATAGCTATAACCTTCCCCTAATGGTAATTGCTTGTCTTAACCAAATTGGGAATGCTTTAATCCAAGAAATATGATATTTAGTTTTTGTTTTACTGTAGGTGTAATGTCATATTGATAATTTTTATATCCGGAAAAATGTCAAAGAAAGTACATATTAAAATTTTATAAATGTCTTAATGATACTTTTGCTTTTTCTCTGTTTCTAATTTTGCACACAGAATGGTCAATTTCAAGAATTAGATTGGTTATATAATTCTGACATTGCATGGAAGAAAAATTTAAGAGGAACACCTTATTTAAAATATTTCTTTTGTTGTCTGTATGTGTAGAGTGAAACCATTGGAAGGCAGCTCTATGTGTCCCCTCTTTCAGGGGAATAGACAAAGTGGAATGATTCAGCTCTGTCAAATCAGACATAGTCACGATTGGGTTTGGCGTAAGTTGGGGATGTGTTATAACTTATTTTTTAAGTGAATATTTAATTTCCACTGTAAGCTTTAAAACTATAAAGTTAAAAGAGCCCTAAAATTATTAATTGCAATTGTCCTTTCATAAGTATAATGAGCATAAGACAATTGTTCTCCTAATCATTGCTTGTTTGGCTTACAATTTTGAATGCTATAGATGGGAATGTTGAACATTTCACTATTTAAGAACAGTGAAACTGTATCATTATATTGTGTGCTATTGATTCTGTGTGCTCTAATTCTAAGCCTCTCAAGCCTATAAAATTGGCAGTTGTTTACTTTCTCCTGTTTCTGTTTACATACAGTGCCAGAAAATCTAAATTAAACACAGTTTGAGGAAGAACTAAAATAATACTTCATGTTTGAAGAAAATAATAAAAGATATTAAATGACATCAGTCTTTAAAACTAGTTTTCACTTCTTGTATCAAAATTTCAGGGCCTATTTACACATTGATTATTGAGGATCTTTTTTTTTCAGTATACTTCTAATTTTAGCAATAGTGGAGTATTTGGGATTTACTTAAAGATCAAAACAAAAATGATTGTGAATGTATTTAACCCATAGCACAGTGTAAGTATATAATAGGAAGTCATTAAATATAGTACTGATAGGTTGATGTTTGTGCATCTTACTGTTTCAGCAAAGCCATAGGATGTGTGAAAACCTGCCAATAAGACAGTGTTACTGGATGTTTTATCATTTTATTTTTGAGTATGATATAGTGGGTAGCTCATTACTGTTTTAATTAAACTAGCTGACGACTTTTAAGAACGCAGGACATCTTTTTGTTATGTACGTATTTTTTTTCTCTGTATCAGGAAACATAACATTCACTTATTAGGAAAGAAAAATGTTTACGGCCTTTAAAGCTCTCTCTCTATTAGTATATTATTTTATTGTATTTACAGGCATTCAAATGTTTGATGAACTGTTTCATAAAAGACATTTTGGACAAGAACCATATATATAATTTTATTGTTACTTAATGATCTATTAGAGTTTTTATTTTGGCAAATACAATTTCATTAAAAACAGTTAAGTCTCTTGTGATTGTTTATTTGCAGTTAGCTAGCTAGATGGGATATATACATTAAATGTTTTTGCATTTAAATCTGTAGATTTGTAAGGTGAGTGTACTTTTATGCTAAGTTACACTGTTCCATTTGACAGCTGAAATTCTGTGTGGCTCTTAGAATAGTTACTTAATCCCATTGTTTTAAGATAATATTTTTAATATGACTAATTATTATTTGCATGTTGGTATAAGCTTTTCAAAAATTTGGCATATTAAGATATGCAGATATGTTTTCTTATTGTACTTAAGGTAGATAGATAATCTTCAATGTAACACATTTTAATTCTATAAAATACTTAGAGTATACTTAGTTTTTTTAGCAAATTGCAGAAAGTTAATCTTCACTTAAAGTGATTTTCATATCAAATTTTTAAAAAGTTATAACCAATATTTTGGGAGTTAGACTTTAACAAATATATAATGTACATTGGTTTAATTTTTTAAAAACTGTTATGTCAACTTTACATATGTTTTTAACTTTAACTTACATATGTTTATAAAAACTTCATAATGAGAAATAAAGAAGGAAGTTACATTTAACAAAGCACCTTAATACCTGATGGGATTTGATGAAAGCATAGCTCAGATCTAGAAATTAGGACCATTATGTACCATTTGAAATTATTATCATAAAGAGTTTGAAATGTGATAGATAAATACAAAAACAAGTATTTTTTAAAAAGCTAAAGTAGAGAAAATGATACTGGCTTAAGGTTATAACTGATATTTTATGTTTTTAGTTAGGTTCATGATAACTTAGAAGGTCTCTAATAGTATAATAATTGGTGTGATTAGTGATTACTGATCTCTAAAATATCAACAGCATAATTTTCAATGTGTACTATTTATTTTATGGTCTCTTCTCATATGCTGTTATCTAATTTATGATTTGTTTATTTTATTTAGAGTGTTATACTGTTTAAAAATGACTACTTGATTAACAAGGCTAAAGTACATTGAATCTAGTTTGTGTAATAATGAATAGGCATCATGAACAAAAGAAATGTGTTGTCTTCTGAATTTGAAGATGTTCCTTGCTTTTTGGTTTTGATATTTTAATGCTAAGAACCTTACAGTTTAACTGTACTTGAACAACAGCAACAAAAAAAGAATAAAGCCAGCAGTGCAGCAAAAAAAAAAAAGAAGAAGAAGAATCTTACAGTATATATTCAAAGACAGCTATCATTTCTATGTATAAACTTTGAGTGCCTGCTATATAAAAGGTTCTGTCTAATGATGACTAGTGCTTATGTTTGAAAGATAGGATCATCTATTAAGTATGTTTCAGGTTTAATTTGTAACTATGACAGAATTTATTGTAGGGAGTTATTTCATGAGAGAGAAATTAGAATTTAAAATTGATATTACCATATAAAATGTTTTGCATTTCAAATATCATTTTTCTGTTGTTGGTAATCTTTTAAAAAAATATGTTTGTTTAGCAAGCATTTTAATCAGAGTATGTCACCAGTCTTTTTTCTCCCTTTAAAGGGTCAAGTAAGCAGGATGGATTTTATTGAAAGTCTTAATCTTTCTTAAGGATAGCATTTCATTGAATTCATAATGTGTCTTTTTTTGATGAATCATTGTGTATGTATATATCTGGGTGACCTCATTCAAAGAGCTTTCATTGTTGAAGACTCTGTTAAATACATGTCATGAGACAACCTTGTCAGCAAGGTGTATATGTTTACAGGGCAGCATCGCAGTTAGACTCTGGTTAGATGTTGTGCCTATTTTGAGATGTTTAAAAGTGAAGGCTAAAAAATAAATTTTAGTGGATTTCAAATACATTGCATGTCAAAGAACTATTTCCTAACATTATCAAATCTAAAGTATTATATAGACTTAGAGCTATTAATTTGTTTTAAAATATTCTATATATATATATTATAAAATGTTTGGAAAACATTAGATGTTTATTCTAATTGCATTACCAGAAGATACAGGTTTGCAAGCATAATTTCAATAGTTTGAGAATTCTTTGACCTTTTATGAGACTGTGAATTAAATAAGCATGTTTGATGCTTTGTTGTTTAAAGGATTTTTTTCTTGACAAAGTTCCTATTTTTGGGATAAAATAAGTTTTTTAACTCAAAGGAAGATAGTGAAAGAAAATTTATTAATATATTTGTTTAAGGTTGTACAACTTTGGAATAATTTTTAGTGTGTTAACAAGTTTATTAACATAAAAATATTTTGAAATGTATAATACAATTTATGTGCAGCAGTGTTATTAAAATTATACATAAATTATATATTTTTACCTCACCATTCAAAAACACAAACAATCATAAGTGAAAGGATCTTTATGCTCTTACTAAGATTTTTTTATTTTTAACAACAAATTTAGGAAAAGTAAAACTCAGAACAGGCTACTCAGGCTGATTTTCTACCCATCTTCTTGTCTAGCTGTCATAGTTCTAAATAGATTCTAAAAAACATACACGAGAATTCCTTTTTTGAATGTGTTTATTTTCTTTTTACTTCAGTTATAAAGTGGACTTATCGATGTGTGGTTTTCATAAGTTTTTTATTACTTTACCCCTTCTAGTGAACTGTATTTTTTAGCCTTATTAATTGATGAATTCTAAAAATAATTTATCATTCTTTTTTATTTTTTAAAACAAATTAAATAATTTTTTTCTTTATTTGGGCAACATTGGTTAATAAAATGACTTAGGTTTCAGGTGTACCATTCTATAACACATCATCTGTATGTTCTATTGTGGGTTTCACCACCCCAAGTACAGTCTCCTTCTGTCACTGTTGATACCTCCGTACCCTCACCTGCCTCCCACCAGCTTCCTTTCCCTCTGTCAGTCTCCATAGTGTTGTCTGTGTCTGTGCGGTTTATTTCCCCTCCTAATCCCTTCGCCTTTTCCACCCAGCCCCCAAATCTAATCTATCATTCCTGATGGATTTTTAGTGATGTTTCTCTTAGTGAACATAATGATATATTGCATATTGGGCACCCTTTTGTTCATAAAACTGTAAAAAAAATGGAAAAATTAAAAAAGTCTTATTGTTATTCTATTACAGTTGTTCCAATTTCCCCTTTTGTCCTCCTCTGCCCAGCCCTTTTTTAGATTATGAAAATAAGAAAATAAATTATTTAAATTTTGTTAATATAATAGGTTTTTTAAAGCAATACTATAATAGGTTTTAAAACTTACCTGTTAAATTGGTGTTATGATATCTATCTTTACCTATCATGCAGTGCTGTGGGACCAAAATAATTTATAGATTTTAAATCATTTTATAAAATATAAATGTTATACAAATATAGTATTGTTTCTTATGGCTTTCATGTTTTTCTTGCCTCATTTTAAAATAATGATATGGAATGACATATTTTATCACTCATAAGTAGTAATTTGAGAAACTGAATGTTAATATTTATTCTGGCTTTTTGTTTTTTCCATTTCTGGGTAGTGTGCTCAGACTATTTAACTTTTGAACAATGTATCAATCTGAATTAAATTTGTAACATGGAAGAAGGAATACAGGGTGGGGCAAAAGTAGGTTTACAGTGGCGAGTACATGAAACAGTGTTTATTCTTGCATTATTATTTATAAATGATTATATTATGTTCCATATGAGTAACTGTAAACCTACTTTCGCCCCACTCTGTATTCAGACTAAGAACAAAATTTAGGGTTGAAGTAAATATTAGTATGGCATTTGGAATATAATATGTGCTTAGCATATGAGTAAAATGTTAAGTTATAAATTAGTTCCCTTATTGTGCTAATTTCTGAACTCATTTATGGGATAATCATAGGAATTTGGTGTTTCAAACTTATTTTTAAAATAAATCTAGTCTTTGTAATCAATTTCAAAACTTCTTAATTTTACCATTTCAATATTGGCAGACAATACAAAGTCCATGATTATTTTAAAAAGTGTGTTGAAGAAGTGGATTTTTTTTTACAATAGCTCAAGAGAAATTATGTCCAGAAGAATCTGGGAAAATTTTAGCACTTAAGTCTACTTTATTACTTATTAAATATTAGTGGTATTAAAGAAATGTTTTAAGTGTAGTCTTTCTTGCTTATGTTTTAGATGTTTGAATTGTTTTATGTTGAAATAATTTCAAAGTAGAAATGTTAGAACAATATTACAAATAATTCATATACCCTTTACCCAGCTTTAATAATTTTTAACATCTTTCCACAAAAGTATTTCCCATTATCCTCTATTTTGATTGCAAAAGTGTATATTTTCTTTATGGTAACTATTCATATTACTAAAAATTTTATTTTTAGATCATTTTATATCAGGTTCTTCTTTACCCAAGCTATGTAAACCTTTTATTATGAAATAAAATAAAGTGAATCCTGTAACTGTTGAATGTTCAGAAATGATTTTTAGTTGTGTTTTGGGACTAAGACTGAGAAGCATTAAATAATTATAATGTATAGAGTTGTAAATGGTGTTAGTCACCAACATATTTTACAGAATATGTTGTGTTATTGTCATGGAGGCTGATGAATGAAATGATCATTGTTATCTTGGCAGTGCTTATAGGAATAAAAGAAATATAGTAATATATAATATATTATGTATATAATGCCTTAATGATATATTATGGCTTATGTTTAATCCTTCTTTTGCCACTATCCAATTCTTGTGAAATGTATGTGAGCAGAATAGTTTAGTATAGCTACTAAGGGTATATTTTGCAGTTGTTAGTTTGCTATAATGAATGACAGAACTAGGTCTGTCTTAGTTTCTCTCTAACACAGTGATGGACTTCTATTTGGCAGAGGTAGTTCCAGAATTAAATGGCTTTAAGCTTCTGTTTTTTAAAGATACTTGGCCTATTATTTTCAAATTGAAATATCTGTTCCCAAGGGATGTGTATCTAGTCCAGGTGCCCAAGGCTGGAAAATGGGAGGCAGGACTCATCAGGTAGAAGGTTGGAATAGATCAATTCTTCTCTCTAACAACTTGGAATTGTCTAATTTATTCATTATCTTTTCTTAAAAATTTCCTCTGTATTAAATGGGTAAGTGAAGAAGAGTCAAAAGTGGAAGTTGGAAGGAGAAATAAAAGCTGCCTGAGCACTGGACAATCACATCTTTAGTAATGATTTGTCTGTGTGTGAAGTGTTTACCTTCATTTAAAACTATGACAGAAATGATCAATTGGAGTTTGTAAATGATTAAAGTTAAATTACAGTTTTATTTTATATGGGTAACTTGGATCTGACCTAAAAACCTTGTGATTAGCTTATTATGGTGAAATCAGAGAAGAATAAGTTTTAACTACTGAAATGAATTATGCAGTAATTTAGAAATTGTTAGTATTGAAGCATTTCAATACAGGGGCCTTTAAAAATGAATGTACTTTTGTGATACGTTACATAAAATAATAGGTTCATCTGAAAATAATAATGGAGTTAAAATCATCCCTTTGTTTTTCCTCAAAATATATTGAAAAGTTTATAGTTATATTTTGAAGGACAGAAAACATTTTACTTTATTACCTATACTTTTGAAAGTAACAAATTTAGATTTAGAATAGCAGGCTTTTTTTCCTTTAGTTTTAAATGGCTCTTCCACTGAAGCTTAGGTTTATAAAAGTTTCTCTGCTCACGCTTTGGCATTTGGGCAGTGTCATAACATGTGTGACTGCTGAAGGAGGAGATATGTGTGAAATTACTTTCAACCCACTGTTGGGTTGCCTTCCAGCAATGGCTTGGACTGCTACAAACAGGCAATCTGCTACTCAGGATATTTAAGTTGAGAAAAAAAGAGATTTGCTTTCTCATATAGGAAGAAAGGAAATGGTTTTTCTGCATGGGACTGTTGCTATACCAGCTGTGCTTGCATGAGAAATATAGGTAGTTCATGCTGTACAAATGAGCAATGTTTCAAGATTGATTTTTTAAATTTGTTTTTGTTAAAGTAATTGAGTAGAACTGGGAACCCTTTATTTTAAAGTGTGTTTTTGTAATGGGTCCCTAATCTAGTTTACAATAGCCATTTACATGAGCTATAATACTCATGGTATAATACTCATGGTATTATAAAATCCAGCCACCTTTAATAAAAGTATTTTCATAGAAAAATATCTTTAGAGCACTATCTTAGGAGGTCGAAAAGACACAATTCTGTCTTCTCATGGTAACTCCAATGTGCTAGCTGGAGGCATAGGAGTGGGTGGTGGGTGTCGGGGCCTGGAGAATGGGTTTTAGAGTTCAGAAGCTGAAGGGTCTGACTAGAACTTGACCCAGACCACACTTGACATTCCCTGACATTGAGCCTTCATCTCTTTTTCTTCTCTTCCATAGATTCATTATTCACCTGTTTGTTTTTTTTTTTTGTTACCAGGATTTCTTTCCTCTTCAACTAAAGACACAAAATAGTGTTAGCAATTTTCCTCTTGACAAAACAAGTCTATCTTTTTTGAGGTTTTCTAAGAGTTGACACAAATAACAAATGGAGATTTGGAGAAGGAATAAAAAGACTCTTAGGGGAAGCAAGTAAGATATGAGTAGTAGATTTTTGGGGTGCCCAGAAACTGAAAGCCATTTTCTGTATATTTGGAAAAACACTCAGACATCCTTGGAACATTTCCAAGGAAGAACATGAAAAGGAATGATAGTAAAGATGAAATGATGGTGAAGAAAACGTAAATAAGTTAACTTTATGCAGTGGGGAACTGAAGATGGAATGCAATAATATCAGTAGTGCTTACCTTTGCCTGCTTCCTTTTCCCCCTTCAGTCCAAATTTAATTTCTGTTGATCTGGTCCTGAATTATTCCCTACTTGAAGCCAGAATGGCGATGGCTGGACTTGCTTGAAGTTTGCTGGCAGTTTGGAGACAGAAAGAGATTAAGTCTCAACTGGCAGCAGCATATAGTGAAGGAAACAATCTGTGGACCTTTCAGCCTTGGGCTATATAGATGTGTAAGTAAGGGATGTTGGAGAGCCAACTATTGCTTTTTGTTTAAAACAAAAGAAACTTGAATTGCACACAGTGACGCTTAAGTGACGGTGCGGTGGTGTAGCGGTGTAGCGGTGTAGCGGTGATGGTGGATAGTGGTTGTCTGACATGGCAAGGAGAGCAGGACCCTGCAAAAAACTAACATATTTCCTAACATACATAATTAGTTAATTTTTGAGTAGATATCTCTAAATTGTTTTTTGAAACAGTTTAAAAAATATCTAAAAGTTCTAATGAAGAACAATTTTAATAAGCACCTTACTTGAATATTTTAAATTGTATATATTGTAACCATAGTTAGGTTAGTTATTGAAACTATACAGTTTAAGTTGGCAGTTTCTGACGTAAATGTACATTTTAAGATACAGATAGTCTAACAGAATTATTAAATAGCAATAGGATGGCACATGTGAATCCGGATTTAAAAAGAAAACAGTTTCCTAGAGCAAAACAGCTTTTACATTTTATAATTGGGAGATACTTGGTCAGAAAAGAAATGAATAGGTCATGTATTTTAAGGTTGAGGGTAAGTTGATAATAGTCTCACTGTCCTTTTGCAGTTCCTAAAGAAGGCAGTCCACCCAAAAATCTTAAATATTTTGCAACACCTTGCAATGGTAAACAAAATTATTTAAAAGTAGCTCTTAGTGCACAGAAATTTACCTGCTTTAAGAAACCTTAAATAGGCCCTGGCTGGTGTAGCTCAGTAGATTGAGCGCATGCTTGCTAACCATACAACCTCAGTTTGATTCCCAGTCGGGGCACATGTCTGGGTTGCAGGCCAGTTCCCAGCAGGGGACGCACGGGAGGCAACCCATACATTGATATTTCTCTTCCTCTCTCCTTCCCTTCCCCTCTAAAGGTAAATAAATAAATAAATAAAAATAAACCTTAAATATTTAATTGATAGGATACTTTACATTTTATAGAAGTATTCAATTTAGAAAAAATTTTAGTGATATTTAGTCATCTATCATACTTACAGAATATAGTAGTTTTCATTGAAGTATTGGATATAGAATATTTTTGTCTTTAAGTAGATGAGAGATAGAGAATTTTTAAATTTATTTTACTGTTTTGAATTATAAGGTAAATACATCCTCACTAAAGAAGGCTTGGAAAACACAATGTATAAATGACAGAAATCACAAATTATCCATAATCCACTACTCAAAGACAAATCAGTCACTGTTTATACCTGAGTGAATGTTCTCATTATTTTTCTATGTAAATATAGTTTGTATTTTCCAAAAATGTTATACTTTACATATGGCTTCACTAACTAATATATTTTGAACATTACTCCATAGTAATAAATAATCTGATAGAATCTTAATGGCTGGGAAGTATGCTATTGATCATTTTATTTGATATTTATATTATTTCTTTTTTTTTTGCTTTTTATGTTATGTTCTAATGAATATATTTTTAAGTGTTTTTCATAATTTTTTTAAAAAAGATTTTATTTGTTCATTTTTAGAGAGAGGGGAAGAGAAGGAGAATGAGAGGGGAAGAAATATCAATGTGTTGTTGCTTCTCGAACACCCTGTACTGGGGACCTGGCCTGCAACCCAGGCATGTGCCCTGACTGGGAACTGAACTGGCGATCCTTTGGTTTGCAGCCTGTGCTCAATCCACTGAGCTGCACTAGCCAGAGCTATTTTTGTACATACATCTTGTTAGGCATCTCGATTGTTACTATTTTTTGTTTTTAAAGGATAAAAATGACCCCTTTTTCTGATTATAAAAGTAATACATGTTTGGGACTTAGTATGGAAAGGTATTTTTAAAGTGTACATTTTTAGAGTTCTTCCAATTACATTATATTCTTTTTAACAATTTGGTTAGTCTTTTTTTTGACTTGTTGCATATAGATACAGATATAAATTTATTTTAATACAGAAAATGACTCACACTAATTATTGTTTTGTATTTTTTCAAACTATCTTATATATATTATTTTATGTCAGTAAATACAGATTACACCATTCTGTTTAAAAGCTATTTTGTGTTTCATTGTATTTTGTGTTCCATTGTAAAAGCTATCTTGTGTGCCATGATCTATGTACTAGTACTTACTATTGGATATTTAGGTTGTTTCTGATATTTTAGTATGATAAACATCCTTGTAATAATGATCTATTTCCATGTAAGTTTTAAAATATTTTTTCTTTTACCCCTTCAATAATTTCCTGGACACATTCTGAAAGTGAAATTTTTGGGTCCAGGTGGTATTTGCTTGTAAAATTTGTTGCTTTGGCAGATTACCCCTTCAGGATGAATAGTTGTGTCAACTTGTGCTCTCATCCTCAGAATACATTAGTGCCCTTTTCCCTGTACCTGTTCCCAACCATTTGTTGTATGTCTTTTAATTCTTTAAAATCAGTAAATGAACAGTTATGCTTAAGAAATTAATAATACCTGATTTATTCTCTTTTCAAACGAGTTTTCTCATTCATTGAAGGTCAAGGATAGAGGAGGTGAGGGCAAAAGTTAATTCTGTTCTAAGTAGCAGCTAGAGGTGTCACATTGCTTATTCAGATTCTCCCAGTAGTTAAGCAGTTTTGTAGGATAATTGCTTATATATAATGTACAAGGGAGGTTCCCTCCCAGGTTAGATTAATATTTCTACCACAGTTTCCATAATGTAAAACCTGTTTTGACTGCACAATAGACTAGCTGGAGTCAGGGTTGTATGTAATGTTAAGGAGGCTTACTTGGTTTGAATTTCCATTCTAACTCTTACTAGCCATGTGATCTTGGGCAAGTTACCTAACCTCTTTGAACCTCAGTTTTTCTGAACTGTAAAATGACATTTCCCTTGTAGGATTGTTGATATGGGATAACATGTATAATAATCTTAGCACAGTGTCTCTACATTTTAGGCACTCAAGAAAATTCAAACCACTATTTGTTATTGTTATTATTCTATCTACTATTGCTGTTGCTACTACCATCATGATTATTGTTTTTACTATTAATACAATAATGTTCTTTCTCATTGCTTAATTTTAGTGTCTACAAAATTTTAAAAAGAGCAAGATAATAAGAAATGGCAGTAGTAGGAATTCCCTGAAGTAGATGAGGTAAAAGTAGGGCAAGGTCATGTTTCTGTCAATTTATAGGAACAAATAGAACTGAGAATATGATTCTGTAAAGCACTTTCATTGCCATGTGATATGTAAGAAATCATATCTCATTATGTCTCCCCCAGCATACTGGTTAAATGAAATAGCTGTGTTGTAAACCACTTACACATTTAGACAGAGCTCAAAGCAAAATGGAAACACTTACAAAACTTTCGACAGTCAGCTTTTTCTTTAGTGCTTGATATTTTATAACATATCTCAAAAGAAGCAATTTTTATTACTGTGAAGATAGCTAAGATTAAACATAATTTGTTATACAGAGAATTTTGTCCAACAGAACTTACTGTTAGCAGATCAGCCATGTACCTTTTTTGCAAGGATATGTCATATCAAGGATATGGTATTATATGTAATAAAACAAGATTTTAATAACACTACAAAACAGTTAACTCCCTAGACTAGTTAATGAAAGGTCGATTATTTAAATTTAAAGCCTTTAAAAAGGCAATTTTTCTAAAATGTCTTTTAAAGGAGAATATATTAAGATAATTAGCTTTTTCTCGTTGGTTCACAAGTATGCATATAAATATCAGTAACAGTGCTTTGTTATACATAGCGATACATTTACACTCAAGGTTAATTGAAAAATATAGGGTTACTTGACTTGGCATTGGGTTTCATGATGGATATGCAAAACAATGTACATAAAAAAGAGAAAGTATGAGAAACAGTAAGTGACAGGAATTGAGGAAGGCATAATCATTACAGTGAATTAATCTGTTTAATGGTAGAAGGTAATTACTAGTGTCAATATATTGGATTTTTTATATACTTACAGGTTCTTTATTATATAAGACCTTCCATTTGTACTCAACTTAAAATACTATGACTCAGCACCCTGCAGACACCATGATGTAAAAATGGAAGCCTTATTCCCTATACTGAGAATGATAAAATACTTGACAAATTATGCAGTGAATACATCCCCCACTTCAAAGAGGTAACAATCTGGCTTGGTAACTTGTTCCAAGATAAATTATAATTCAGACATTTAATATTTGAATCCAACACTCTACAAAGCACTTTACGTGTTTTAAATAGTTTAATTGTCACAGCATCCTTATTACATAGGTACTCTTATTATCTCCACCTTATGAATGAGAAAACTTGAAGCTCAGAGAGGTGACATCTAGTAAATTTCAGGGCTAAGGTTAGAATTTGGGCAGTATGGCATCAAAATCCATGTTCTTAACCACTACTCTGTACTGCCTTTATTATAGCTATTTGTTTTTAATCTAATGTTTTAGACCTAAAAGTATTAAAAATTCCTCTTGTAGTCCTATATCCTTTAGTAAGTTCTACCGAATGCAGAGCCACTCATTTCTTCCTCATTCATTTCACAGCATTACAGAATTAAATTTTCAGTACTGCTTGAGGCACTTGGAAGTATATTTTGCCTGTATATCTAAATACTCACAAAATAATAATAAATATATGTCCATATTTTTCAAGAGTATGGATAGAAATTTAATCTCAGAATAAAAAGATCCTTTAAAAAATACACCAATTCATGTATTTCTCTGTTTATGTAAACAATTATGGATAAGACTTAAAAATTCAAATGTGACGACTATGGGTGTCGGAGTCTGCTCTCAGGGCTACAACAAACAGTACCTTAGATCAGCATCATTCCAGCAGTAAAGGCTCTAATAGTGGGTTTTGATAAAAATTTATTGGACCCAAACTTGGCAGGTTATTTTTTTTATAGGAATGGAAGCAATCAGATGTATTACATAGTAAATGTCAATATTATTTTAAGAAACTTTAGGTTCAGAAGCAGATAGGTAAATGTATGGATGTTTCTTTCTGTGGAGATCGTTCAAAACAATCGGAAAAGGCCCATCTAGCAACTGCCGGACTTCTTATTTAAGCTACTCCCTCCATGCCAAGACTGCTGAATACTTCTCCTGGTTTTAGTCTTTATGTATATTTTTCAGTTCAAACTGAGCATGACCAAAACTCAATTAGACTGAACTTGTAATCTTACCCCTCTTCTTTCAATGTATTTTTCTTCTGTGTTTTCATCCTTGGATAAAACTTGTCAGTGGTTTTTCCACTCATTCAGGATAAAGACCCCACACATCTTAGAATGTTTGGCAATGTCCCTGTTGGCTTGACTTCTGCTTAGCAGGCCTTGCTTCTCCTATGCCCTTAAAAACCTACTCTGTCTTGGTGGAATCCACATGTGGTTTTCTGAAGATGCCATTTACACTCACATCTCCCTGCCCCAAATTCTCTTTCCCTTCTTTTCCGCCAGGCTTATCTTTTGAGACTTGTTGATTATGACAGCTTTATGAGGTAGGCATTATCTCCCTGTTTCTCAGTTGGGGAAATTGAAGCTTAGAAAGTTTACTTTGCCAAGAACTGATCAGATTCCTCTATTGGGAATTAGAAATTGGGAAAATAAATCAGTTCCTAATAGAAAAGTTTTATTTTTATTTTATTCTAAAGGAAGATCAGGAAGCAGCATCAAGATCTTCTCCACAGGGGAAGGAAGGTTTTTTTTTTTTTTAATTGAGTAGATACATGCCTGACATGTGCTGTAACAGAAAAGGAATACTGAGTGAGATAGGTAGAACCAAGTGAAGGAGAGAGGATAAGAGCTGTGTTCGTGCCTAGACCTTTTCATTCTTGTGTCAATAATGAATTATCCCCTGGAGTTCATTTGAGTTGATTTATCATTTTTGGCAACTCAAAGGGCAAAAGTAAAGCAGAAGTGTATATTTGTGTATATTTGCTTGCTTTCTGCTTAGGGTAGAGGAAATCTTCACTAAAAGGTATTTGTATTCCACAGATTTATTTATGAATTTGATTGAAATCTAGAAAATGGTTTTTCATGAAAACAATTATAAATGATAATTTTGTTTTTTAAGTTAGATTACGTTGGGTTTACCTGTTGGGTTGAACCTTGAGTATTATAATAAAGTAAAAATAGATAACACCATTGAAATATGATTACTAAAGGAAAATCAGTAATTCAAATAAGTACTAAAATAGTTCTCAAATGTTGATACTTGAAGGGAAACAGATTTAATTAAAGAAGCATGAGGCAGTAGATACAAATTTTCATGAAAGTTTTAGCTGCTTCATATTTATTTAATACAACTGTGCTGCAGTGTTTAGTGTCCCTGATAGATTGTTTTGGGTTTAAAGCTAATAACATCAAAATGAATGAAGATACATGTCTTTGGTATGTGAAAATCATGGGACCAAATTTACTCTCTTCAGTGTTTCTCAAACTTTTTGGTCTGTGGACCTCTTTATACTCTTAAAAACTGTTCAGGACCCTGAAGAGCTTTTGTTTATGTTATTCTATTTACCGGTATTTTTGCATTGGAAATGAAAAATTAGACATTGTAAATATATAAGCATACATTCCAGTTTTCATCAGAATGTTATTACTGGTCATATAGTTTCTGAAAAACTCCACATTATGTATGATCAGAGAAGAGTGGGAAAGGCAGTTCACATTTTAATATTACTAAATTAGTTTGACCTAGCAGATAGATACCATCAACAGGTCCTGGGTGAGAGTCCCTGGAACAAATTTTGAGAACTGTTCTTTTAAAAGTTAAAATACTACTGCTTTTTGAAACTATTTTAGATGTGAGAAAACTTTAGCTGAAATAAAAATAAACAGTCTTAGGAATTCATTTACTGTTTTATGTTGAGCAAACTCATCCCTCTTGAGTTTCTTTCCACAGCGAAAGAAAGAATTTTGATTTGTCTTTGTTTGCAGTTAGTCTTACACTGGAAGACCAAAATGTGAATAAAAGTAGTGGATAGTGTTGATAGTGTGTGTGTGTATTTGAAGGTAATGATCTGATCAAATGGAATTGATCTGGTACTAGATATGTGTTTTTTAGGTGGCTCATCTGGTGGTTGTCATTTTGCTTTCTGTTTTCAGCCATACATTGTGGTTATACATGGCTGTTATTTGAGCCCTGTGCCAGGTAATTTGGAGAGCACAGTTACCAAAGGGGCAATATTTTAAAGCATTCTTACATATAAGAGAATATCATGATCTTTCAGAGCCTTAAGAAGAATGTTATATTAAGATTTCAGCATTTTGTGTTGTTACTAACATTCACTGGATCCGAACCAGACACTTGAATATAGTGGTGAACCTACTATTTTGTGTGCAACTGTTTTCTGAAAATGGTCATAGTTGCAGCTTTATGTGTTAGGTACTCTGTTTAGAAAGTGAATGCAAATAATTTTTTCTTACATTGAGTTACATGTTAACTTAGTTGTGATATATTTGGCTTAAAGAAGTCCTGTGGTTTTTTTTAATAAAATGAAAAATTATTTTGAATTTTGAATTATCATTGATTTGTCTTTCAACATAGACTTTTTCCTTAAAAATGAAACTTATCTAATATATGTTTTCATAGGTTACATTGTAGAAAACACTACTAGTGTATATATAAGGGATCTGTGTCATTACCTAAATATATTTTATGTTAAAATATACCATGGAGTATAATCAATCTATTCCTTAAAGTATTATTTAAATATAGTAAAAATCACTTAAGTTAATATAATGAATATATTTTGAAATAGTTAAATTAGGTTCAGGGTTTTGATGAGGAAAATCATTATCTTAAAGTTCTTTTCTTAGTATAAAATTATCAGGTTTTACATGTAGACTTAATTTTTCAAGGCTTCTCTCAGGCCAAGGCAATGATAAACTAATTTATTTTTTTAGAAAGGTGAATTTGAAACTGATTATTTCCTCAGGCTAATAACTCATTTAGAGAAGCTTCTAAGACTTAGTTGAGATAGGAAGCAATATATATTTATAACTTTCATTTTGGAATTTTCTTTGAAATAGTTATTATATAAACCAAAGGTGAACTCTCTGTCCACCTTTTTAAGAGAAATTACTCTTCAGTTACATTGTATTCCTTTATTCATGGAAGTGTTTTTGACTAGTGATGATTTTTTATTCGTATGGAGGATAATCATTACATTATCTTTGTCTCTCTTAGTATAAACATTTGTTTTTCCTTGAATGTGTCAAGTTAGTTACATTGATGACATCTGCATTGTCAGGTAATTTAGTCTCAACCACCTGCTTTATTGATTGGTCCAAATTTGTGGTATGTTTTTCAGAAAGACGTATGATGGGTTGGCACACAGAAATGTCCCATTCCAATCATGACATGAGAAATGGTTGGATTGCCTGTTTTACTAGGAGGTATTCTTAAAGTTAGTTGTCCTGTTGTATTATATCAGTGCTTAGATCTCCAATTAAGAATAAGAAATATCTGGATTTTGTTATTAGCAGAGTTTACCACCATTATAGATATTTATAAATTCATAGAAATGATCATTCTAGGAATTGGTGTGCTGAACATTCCTGGATTCCAAATTTTTAATGGTTCTCCTAAATAGAAAAATCACGTCTCTTAGTAAATAATTAGTAACCTAACCCAATTATACTGATAACATTTTTCCAGAATAATAAAGTTTTTCAATTGCAATTAATACAAGAATGAGTATTATTTCCCCAGTGTTTGTCCTTTTTTTAAAAGGCTAGATCTATGATATTTCAACTAAAAACAAAAGTTTGAAACTTGCCACAATTATTTTCAATTGCATTCAGATAGTAGTTAACATAGTATTAAATATTTGCCTAAATGTAACTTCATGTGGCTGCATAAGAGAAATGTAAGAAACTTGCAGCATAGACAAACTGAAGTAATTGTGTGCTCTAAGAAATTTAGTAAAATTGCTAGCTTAAAATTATTTTGCAATTCAAATGCCAACAGTTCTACCTGAAAAGAAGACTTACTTTGAAAATTCTGTTTAGTAATATGCATTTTTAAAGTTCTTGAAATCATCTTACATTTTTATCACTTAATTCATAAGTGATACATAAATATGTGCCCCCTCCATTTTAAGACTGGTGAAAGAAAACTGAACAAAAAGGAAAACCAAGATCACAGAATTAATAAGTGGTGGAAATAACAGGATTCAGAGATCCCTCAGTTTTATCAGTACCTTTTCTTAAATTCAATAGTTACAAAAAATGCAGCGAAAAGCTACAATTAAAATGCGATAGTGGTTACCCTATGAATCAATTTTATTTCAGAAAAAAAAACTAATGGTTTTTATTATTTTCATGTATATGGTATACTATATAATTATAGACCATCTTTTAAGTTCCTATTTTGAACTATAAACATACATATACACACTCTTTAATATTCATTTTATTTTACTAATTATGATATTTGATTATAAAAATCATTTGAGTCATTAGTTTTTTGGGGGGGATTAGCAGAACTTTACCCATATGAATATAAAACAATTTCATATAGACCTTATTATACAAATCTTAGGTAATAAAAATGTAGCCAGAAACATACATCTTTATTTTCTTTCTCTCTGTTGCCTCCTTTTTTTGTGTAAAACAAGCTAAGTAAGTTATTTCATACTGATGGATAAATTTTAGGTTTAGGAACTGCCTTTCAGTTTTTCTCAAATTACTATCATAGGCAAATAAAGCTAAACAAATCTTCATATAATGAATCCATCTCCTCTGTATGTCGAGGATTGTTAAACATACTACTGCACAGTAAAAAAAAAATCCATATGGAGATAATTAAGTACACAAAAGAAACATCTTCTTTTGTCATTGATTTTTAACAATGATAATTTGGTTCACATGTTTAATTAAAATCATTATCTTTATTTTGGAAGCTATTAGTATATAATACCAAAAATTATACATGGGAAAAATAACACAAATCAATTTTTCTCAAAATTGGTCCACTTGGAACAAGTAGAAGAGAATGTGTGTCTCTGTATAAGGAATCCTTCAATTCAGATAGTTGACATAGCCGATTATTAAAGGATATATATAAAATATATAAATGGTATATGTGTTTGTATATGTGCATATACACATATACACACATGTATTTCCCTTCCTGCTATAATTTCTTAAAATCAGATGAATTTTTTGGTATTTGTGAAATTTTTGGAAATTATTTTAGTTTTTAAGTCCCTAAAATTTTTTGAGTTAGAGCTATAAGTATGAAATAATTTAATCAACAGAAGCAATGATTAGTTCAAAAATTCTTAAAAATCTCACATGAGGTCCTGATATGTTTTCATGTATTTCTGGTTTTAAAAATTACTGTTTTGCTTTCGCTTTTTTTTTTCTTGTAAGTGTAAAGAGGTAAGGTAGAGGTTGTTTGACATTTGTGCCTTTTTTCTGTTGAAATTATAATACCTGAATTTGGAATTATTTGATAATTCTAGTTGATAAGTGAAGGAGATTTACTGCAGAAAATACTTGGCTCTATAAACATCCATCCGTAGGTTTCAGGTGCAACAGAATAAATATGCGAAATACCCATGACATCCTTATTAGCCAATAAAATATCACTTGCCAAAAATTAAAAAAAATTACAGGTTACACTGGGTGAAAAATGTGAAAGGATTAAGAAGTACAAATTGGCAGTTACAGAATAGTCACAGAGATGTAAATTACAGCACAGGGAACACAGTCAATGATATCATAATGACTGTGCCTGGGGCCACAGTGTAGTGCAGACATTGAAATGTCTGCAATGGGGGACCCCTCTGTAAAGTGCATGATTGTCTAGCTACCACGCTGTACACCTGAAACTAACACAGAGTAATACTAAATATAAACTGTAATTGAACAAAAAAGAGACAATAATAAATGCAATATTGGATCTTAGAAAGGATTTTGGAACAGAAGAAAAAAAGCATTAGGGAAAAATAAATAAGGTCTGTACCTTAGTTAATAGTGTTATACCAATGTTAATTTTTAAGTTTTGAAAATTGTACTGTGGCTGTGTACATTGTTAATATTTAGAGGAAGTGGAGTTTGAAGAGATATGTAAACTGTGTTCTGTGTTTGCCACTTTTTATCAAGTTTGTAATTGCTACATAATAAAAGGCTTTTTAAATACAAAAAATTATAGATTACAAAAACTCAAAACTGTAATAAGAATTCTCTATGAGAATGGTCACAAAAGTTTCATTTTCTGAAACTTTCAAGTGTAAGGTCTAACATTTAGGTTCATTTTACCCATCATTTCAGATGTTCTAGGAAGAAATATCTAATGGTTTTTTCCGTGACATCTACCCTTTTTTTCAGATTCCTGACTGACATTTTATCGTGTTATTGTGTTCCACGCTATTTAGTTCCTCCTGGAGCCTCCGAATTTCACTTGCACTGCTTCCATCAGCTCCTGCAGAGTGGATAACTTTCCTAGGGACCTAGGCCTTACTGGACAAGCAGCCAGTCATGAACACAGGCAGACTAGCTTTATTCTTTTTAATTTTAATATTTACATATTTTTGTGTTTCAGATATTCATTTTAGCAGTTCATTGAAAAATGAAAGCCAGTGAGTTTTCTGTAGGAAATATATGCATATATCTTTACCTAAAATGGAAGGATTATGTAGAAATGAGCCTATCTGCTGGTTCTCCTTTCCTTTATTCAGTAACTTTCACATTGTGATGTAAGCATTTTTCTCTCTCTAAAACCTAAGTATGTCTTTGTCTTTTGGTACATATTTCTGCAATGTAAATCTGTTTGTGTAGATACTTTAAAAAGTTTGAAACTATTCTGTGTATGCACAAAATATGCCTTAATGATATTTTAGGTGGGGATAAGAACCTCAGGTTTACTAGGAAGTAGAAGGGAGGGATTTCCTTAAGAAGCTTTAAACTAGTTACAAATTAGGAATTCATACTGTATGTCATAAAGATCCCACTGTACTATCAGTGTAAAAGTAAAACAAGATTTTGGTAGAATCTTGACGAAATGATTTTTAAATGTATTGAAAGAATTTAGAAAACTGTTAATAAATCAGACTGTTTGGGGGCAACTTTTTAACATATGTACTCATTAAAATTAGATGCCATTGTTGGAAGTTAGGTAATAGAAAAAAAAGTATTACATTGTGTTATAACGAAATCATGGCACTATATAAAACTGACAGTTAATTTTAAATATTATTATTTAGATCACTGAGAAGTTCAATGGAGATATGAAAGAAAAGGCTCTCATTTTATAAGCTGCAAGAATAAATACACATTTTAAATGCTGAAATATATTATTTAAAGTATTGTTTTAATTTTTTTGTTTCATATTGAAAATATGTGGGAACTAATGTAGGTTTTTTTTTTTTTAGAGATTTTATTATTTATCTTTAGAGGGGAAGGGTTAGGGAGAGAAATATCAATGTATGGTTTCTCTCGTGCGTCCCCTGCTGGGAACTGGCCTGCAACCCAGGCATGTGCCCTAACTGGGAATCGAACCATGATCCTCTGGTTCACAGGCCTGCGCTCAATTCACTGAGCTACACCAGCCAGGCTAATGTAGGTTTTTAATTATGGTTAATAATGCAGTAAATAAACATGGGTCTGAAAATTAAACAAATAGAATTAATCAGGAGTTTTAAGACTTCTGGTACTTTAAAATTCTGTATGGGAGAGTAGCTTACATTTAGAATCCAGTCAGTCACTGGGTCTTAGGATATTTTTGAAAATAAAGAATATCATGCTATATAGAAGCTTGAATTTTCAATAACATATTTATTCTGGTTTAGGTGAATTTCATAGTTTTTGTTGTTTTAAAACTATCTTTCTAGCAAAGGAGATAATGTCAAATACTTCATAGGAATTCTAAAGTATGAGTCAAGCTAGTAAAATGATTTAAATTAGTTATTTTTAAATTTATAATGAATATTTGGATATGTTTCAAAGGCTTGTTTCTGAATTTTTAATTTTTTTTTTTGCAGTACAGAATGTTAATTTATAAAAGAAACGTTTCAGCAACATTTTGAAAACTGTTTTAGCTAAGCCTTCTCTAGATGAGTGGGCAGTCAGCATCAGTCTTAAAATTCGTTTGCAAGGTAACCAAATTATTTTCCTGCAGTGTAAAAACAGTTGAAATAATGTGTATGCATTGGGTTTTCTGATGTTTGAGTTCAAAAAAATTGCCATATAGTCTGAAAATGATTTCATTGTCTGGGAAATACTTTTGAGATATTGATTTTCTTTGTAAATGGAGATTGAGCACCACCTGTTGGTCAAACTAATGTATTTTAATTTGTGAATTAAAAATTACTGAAGTGATTATTTCACTGGTTCATTATTGAGGTCTTATGTATCATATAATTCTGTCACAATATAGATTTGTTTGTAAAAGCTTCATAAAATTCAGCAGAATGACTTTATTATTGTAGATTATAAAATGATTCATCTTTACTATTTAAGTTTTTGTAATTTTATATTACTGAATAATAAGCTATTCTTTTAAGGAAGTGAATGGTGTTAACCTTGTGTTTGTTTATGAAATTATTAACAGAGGTGATTATTTTATTTGCCTTAAATGGAAATTCAAAGTAAGGAAGAGCAATCAGACATTTTATACGTTACTATCTGTGCTGAATTTAATTTTTAAGAAAACGAAGTCATTTCTTGTTCTTTAATAACAGTTTGTAGTAAAAAAGTAACAGTGAATTCTTGTATTAAAAGCAGCAGCATCTACTATTTTTATAATTTTATACTTTTTATGTTGAATGTTTTATTTCATTTGAAATGGATGCTTATAATTCAAGTAGGCATTATGAAAATAAATTATTAATTTTAAGTATGCTAATTGTAATAAAATATAATTACAAATATTAGTAAAATAACCTAATTTTCTCAGAGCAAAGCAAAAAAATGTCTGATGTCACATTTGATACTCTCAAACATATTACAATATATTTTCTTTAAGACTAGGTATACAAGGCATCTGTGATACTTCTTCCCTTAATGACTCAAAGTGATACCAAAGCTGTATCAGTCTTAGAAACCTTCATATATTAATAATGTACAGTAAGTAAATCAGTGCTTTTGTGTTTTAGGGAGATTGATCTTATTATTTTAAGTCATGCTTCCAAAGAAGGAATTACTCCATGCTTAATATTACATGGGTAAAAAGAAGTTTAAGGATCTTACATTAGGATTTTATATTTTATATTGGAAAGTAACAGATTTTTAAAATATAAAATTAAGACTTATAATGTCTGCTATATTAGATTGTTTCAAATCATGAATCATATCACAATTCCCCTCAACTCCTGTTGCTTTTTCCTCTATCCAGTTAATGTTATCACTTCCTCCTAGTCTTGTAAGCTGGAAACTTCAGACTCAGACCTGTCTCACATCTCTGTTGTCAAGTTCAGTTTCTAAGCTTTAGAAATGACTCTTTTTTCTCTCTTCACTCCATATTCTTGCCCTACTTCAGTCTTCCTCATCTCTCTGATTTTTTCCAGAGGCTTCCTAACTGTCATTGTTTCCAGTTTCTTTCTCATTTCACTATTGTCAGTAGTGCTGAAAAGTTCTTTGTTTTGTTTTTCTACTAAAACATGTGGCTGGTCATATTAAAAATTCTTCTTTGGCTCTATGGCCTTCACTGGGCCTTATAATCTGGTTCCAATCTTCTTTTCTAGCTTTATTTTCTCCCCTTCCCACCCTTTGAAACCAAATGTTTCCTCTTTTTGTGAAAAGTCACTTTTGCTTGCTAGCAACTGGATTATATTACCAGAAGGTTTTTTTATCACTAGAAGAGTGGTTGTTTATATGTTTATAAATAGTTAAGAACTTTTTTAAAGCAGTGACTGTGTGGTGGGTTTGTTTGTTTGAACTTTGAATCCAAGTACAAAGCATGGTTCTTGGCATACATGAGACTATAAACTTACAGTAAAAAGTATCGACTCTGGGGCAACATTGCCTGGGTTCAAATTCTGTTCTCCTACTTTGTCTCCCTGGAGCAGTTCACTTAATTCATCAGCCACTAAATGTGCTTGTACGTGTACTGTGCTTAGAACATTGCTTAGTATGTAAATGTTAACAGATACTGTTTTAAAAATAAAATGAACCATTTAATATATTAAAATTTGTGAAGGTACATGTATTTGAAGCAAGTTCTTAAAGATTAATTTTTTTACAGCAAAATATCACATTTTAAAACTAATTTGAAATATTTGTTTGAATATCTGAAAACCATTTGCTTGAAAGTTTAGTAACTGAGAATCTGTATGTGTAAACTTTTAGTAAGTCTGTCCTTTGGAATTAAAAAAAAAAACACTTGTATAGGTAGCTATACAATCTTTTTAAAAAATTTTAAAAATAATATGCTAAAGTAATGTCACTAACTATTAACCAAAAATTTTTTTGGAGATGCAAACAGTTATTGTTAAATAAAATAGGAAATCGGAGCCATATCTTTTTTAAGGTAGACTTTTAAATTTAAAAATGAAGACCTTGGATAGGCCTTTATTTATTTATTTTTAATAGATAGGTTGAATACAGTAACAGCAGTGGGTTTTCAGGGACAACTCTGGGATTTTTGAAGTAAGTTGTCCTGTCACAAGGCTTATGGCAGAAATAGACTTGTTTGTGACTGTCTCTAATTTAATGCTTTTGTTTTTGTATTTTCTTCCATCATTTTGCATCACTTTCAGCCACATTCAAAGTGATTTTCTGATTTTCTTTTGCTATAAGTGGTTTTGGGTAGAATAATGGTGAGTGCATAAGGAAATGCCAAGAGAAAAAAAATTGTGTGTGTGTGTGTGTGTGTGTGTGTGTGTGTGTGTGTGTGTGTGTGTGTGTTTAAATCTTTTCTATCAGTTAGAGATTCATACTTACCATTTGGCATTGTTAAGATGAAGGTTAAACTATCCTTTGGGACATATGCTTCTGAATCCAGACAGTTGTCCTCAAAAATTCATAAGAACATTCATTCATAAGGAATGAGAATCACTGAGTAATGTTAACATTAGCTTAGACTGTAAATGTATTTTTAAGGAGCTTACAACTTTTTAGAATTATAAAAAGTGTACATTTCAAACATACAGTGAAAGAAATTTGATCCTTTGGTTGGTTGGATGTTGTATTTTGTAATGTAGTATCATTAAGAGTATACATATTGCATAATTTTTAAAAATAGTACAAGTATTTTCTTTTTATGATTGAATGCTAATGTTAGAAATAAGGATACATTTGATAGTCTGTATCAGTGTAATATTTTGTGTCGGCTCTAGAGTTTTTCTTATTGATCAACATACATTACTCCTTAGATAGAGCCTTATGAGATATGATAGTATTCTTAAAATAATTTGTGCAGTTGACAGTTAATAATGTAACTGCAAATGTAACTGGCTGTGTTTACATTTTGTGTATTCTTTTGTCTTATGATTGTAAAATGCACGATTCATTTTACTTTATAAAATACAGTATGATTTCATAAACCAATGTTATTTGGGGGGTTTAATTAAATATTAAAGGATAAATGTAGTTTAAAGACTTTTAATTTTAAAGTTATATTTTATTGTTGTTTTTTTGTTTAAGATTTTATTTATTTATTTTTAGAGAGAGGGGACGGGAGGGAGAAAGAGAAGAAGAGAAACATCAATGTGTGGTTGCCTCTCATGTGGCCCCCACTGGGGACCTGGCCTGCAACCCAGGCATGTGCCCTGACTGGGAATTGAACTGGCAAACCTTTGGTTTGCAGCCTGCACTCAATCCACTGAGCCACACCAGCCAGGTATATTTTATTGTTTAGTGAATTGCATATTATTTCCGAAAAGTGGTGTGCTCAAAATCATGTAGGAATATTAAAAGAAGAAATAAATATTTTAAAATTATTATGTAGGAATAAAATTATGCTTGTCTCCATATTTGACAATATCTTTAAATTATTGGATTCACAGTTTTCACATTTTGCCTTAGATTAGAATGCTTTTAATAATTTCTTAAAATTAGTGTAAAATATTTCAGTTTTATATATAACATATAAATATGCAGTATTTTACTTTATAATGCTAATTTCTCATTGCAAGGTATAATGACTCCTACCAAGAAATATTTTAATTTTAAAGTATCAGTGATAACCATATTTTCAGATAAATAAGATGGTAATAGAAATATGCAGTGTTTATTCAACAGATTTATTTGGTGTCTAATAAATACTGGGACTATGCTTTAAGTCTGGATATTTCCCAATTAAGTGTTATTTATGAAGAAAAAGATATTAATATAGAATTAAAGTACTGTGTTATATATGCTATAATAAGTCATGATTCAGAAGCAACTTAGAGCAGTGCTTAAGTCTCCTCGGAGATTTAGAGAAGGTTTTTGTGAGATAATGCTTCAGTTCGTTTACAGGGAGTTGAAGGATATTTCAGTTGGTAATAGGAGTAATTTTCGGTCGAGGAAGCCGTATGTGCAGAGGTGTGGATGCATTTGGAGAGCAGGGCCAGGGAGAGGGGACTATGGACTGTGAGATTGACTGGAGATATAGGCTATAAAAGCTTTTTGGGATGTTATGCTAAGAATTTTGGATTTTACCCCGTAAGCATTGGTGAGGCATTAAAGAATTTTGAGCAGGATAGTAGCGTACCCGCTTACATTTTTGGAAGGTTATTCTGGTTATACTGTGCAGGATGAGGGTAGAAGGACCACTTAAAGAAATTACTGCTGTGGTAGTGGAGATGCTGAGTGCCTGGGCTGAGGCAGTGGCAGTGAGGGTAGGTGAGAGGGTATTAATGAGGTAGAATCAGCCAGCAAGCCTGGATGATTAATTGGATTTTGGAGTTCAGAATTCTTTTTGGAGGGCTTTAGATCAACTTCTATATTTCTAGCCTGAGCTGCCACTCACTGACATAGGGACAGACTAATGGAAAGAGGATATAGTTTTGAAAGTGGGGTGGACTTCAGCAGTAAACTTGTCATGTTTGAGATGTCAGAGAACCCTGGCTTAGGAATGTCAAAGAAGGCAGTTGGAGGTCTCAAGATCTGAAGTCCAGAAGGTAGAGATTTGAAAAGTAAGCATACTGGTCGCAAACTTATTTCATCAGCTTTATTTTATAACTAGTTAATGACTAAGACAAGGGTAAAGTGTTGAGGGTGAAAAGAATTTAGATCTTGGGTTAGAAAAATTTTGGAAAAATAAATATCTGTGTATAGTCTCTTCTGCTTTAAGGAAACTGTCAGGGACTCATTTTTACTGCCAGTAAATTTTACTTGTCTGCCACCAGTTGTCTCATGTGATTAGTGGTTTTCTTAAAAGAAAGGAGAGCAGATGATGATGCAGCTGCTCTAGATATTTACAAACTTAGGGGATACCTAACATGTTAGTGTATATCTAACTCACCAGGGTGGGTTACCTGTGATTTTCTATCACACGTATTAATGTTTCTCTCTGTTGGTGGTTTCCAATTTATTGGCATCTAATCATTTATAGTATTTTCTTTTATCCCTTTGTATTTTTTTTGGTGTCATTTGTTCCTTCTTCTCTTTTATTTCTGATTATATTCATTTGGGTCCTCTTGCTTTTTCTCTCAAGGACTTGATTAAAGATTTAGTCATTCTATTTATCTTTTTAAAGAACCATCTTTTGGTTTCATGATATTTTGTATCATTTCTTTTAATATTCTATTTTCATTTATTTCTTCTCTAATCTTTATTATTTTTTCCTTGGGCTTTGTTGTTGTTTTTTCCCCTAGTTTCTTTAGGTATAAGAATAAATTGTTTTTTGAGATTTTTCTTATTTCTCTAAGTCTGTATTGAAATGAATTTACTTTTTTGAGCTGCTTTGTCTATAGATTTTGGGTCATTTTGTTTTCATTTGTCTCAAAGTATCTTTTGATTCCTTCCTTGATCTCATGTGTTAATCCTTTCATTGTATTGTAGCATGTTATTTAACCTTTATATGTTTGTGTGTTTTTTAGTTTTCTTCTTGTAATTGATTTTTGACACCTTTGTGCTCAGAGAAGATGCTTGATATGATTTCAGCCTTCCTGAATTTGTTGAGATTTTTTTTTGTGGCATAACATATGGTCTATCCCCCAAAACTTACATATTTGTTATAGAAAAATATAAAAGTGAAGAGAAATAAAAGAGCAGACAATACACATTTATTAAGAATATAAAAAGATAACCACTCATGCCCAGCTATTTTGCAGTTGCTATATCTGGCAACAAAAGAAATAATTTCAGCATTTCACCACTAGGGAAAAAAGAGAATATACTACAGCCCTGGCCAGGTGCTTGGCGTGTTGGTGTCAGTTGGTTGGCGTGTCGTCCCATACACCAAAAGGTTGCAGATTTGATTCCCAGTTGGGGCGCATGTGGGAGGCAGTCAATCCTTGTGTCACATCAGTGTTTTTCACTCTTCCTGTCTCTTAGGCTAATGAACGTATCCTCAGGGGAGGATTAAAAAAAAAGGAATATAGTATGTACCAAATATTTCATGTGTATTATTGCATTTAACCCACAAAATAAAATAATCATATAGATACTGTTGCTGTTTTGCATATAAGAAAAGTGAGTCTAAGGGTGTTATTGTTAGTAAATAGAGGAGTTCCAGTTTGCCTAACAAAGTCTATATCATTCCCTCTCTGTTTTGGTTTTCTGTTTGTAAACTTGGTATAAGTGGCTTCAATAGTGAATTCATCAGACATCAATTTCTTCTCCCCCCAGTGTCACTTTTGAAATTTTGTCAGTGTTGATTCATGGAGCTTCACTTCATTCATTTAATTAAAAATTTTTCAGAAAACAACATATGTACATAGTTTAAAAGGTCAAAATATGTTAGGCTCAGAGTGAAAAATGAATCCCTCCTTTCTCTTCCACCGAGACAAGTGCTTTCAAGTTTTTATTGTTGGTTTCCCCCTTTTATTTATCTCTGTATCCACTTCCCAAATCTGTACACCATTATCTGACTTTTCAATTCTAACAACATATGTCTTTCTAGTATGAAAGAAAATGCTTTAGCATTTCCCCTGCTTTTCCATCACCATTTTTTTTTCTTCCCATTTCTGGTGTATTTATATCACATTAGTATGACTATGTGAACATTTACAACAGAACTGTATAATTTACTATGTTCACTTTCTTTTGTCTCCTGTGTAAATTTTATTTAATAACTCTACCTCCATTTGCTTAGTTTTCTTTGTACCACTTGTTAATTCTTACTCTAAACTCTGATGACTTAGAAATTCATTTCAATGACTAAACTAATACATAAACACAGGGAGTCAGCCAAAATGTTTTAAAAAATCAGTGAATTAGGAAGTGGCATCAATTATTTAATCTATAAGTTGGTGTCAGAAAAATAGATCAGCTTATATTATGCCTGCCCTATGCTGATCCCACAAACACTGAATAGACATTTAAAGAATTATTAGTTCATAGGGATGCCCTAACTTCCTTCTTTATTTTTACTTATTCAACAGACATTGACCACTCACTTAGTTAAAGGAATGTAGAAGAAGGTATAGGGAATATAAATATGTAAAATACATGTTTTCTACACTCAAGTTGCTTACTGTAATCAGGATAGGGAAGCCTTAGAGGCAGTAAAATGCAGTGTGTATGACATGTCGTGGTTTGAAGTCCGATAGTCTAGGGCTCCAGTCCTGGTTCTGCAATTGTATTTTGGGAAATGTTTCTTAAACTCTAAGTTCCAGCTTCATATATAAAAACTTAGATAATTGTCTTGCAGTGTGGCCTAAGGATCAAGATAATAATCCTTAAAGTAACTATCACATGACATACAGGTAGGTAGGTATTCGATATTTTGGTAACTCTTAGTCCTATTAGAATTATTCTATAAGATACATACAGTTAGCATGGGAAAAGCCTTTGTACATGGTTTCTACTTTGTAAAACTTGCACAAAGAGATACACATAAATGCTGTACAAAATCTTAGTGAGAGAATTTATTTCCAGATGAGGGAGGCCAGGGAGTATTTTTGTGGGTAAACAGGCATTTTAAAAACCACGCCCAAATGTCAGTCAGTAAACGAGTGGATTAAAACACTGTGATACATTTATGCAATGGGATATTACACAACAGAAAGAAAGAAGGAGCTTTTATCTTTCACAACAGCACGGATGGAACTGGAGAATATTATGCTAAATGAAATAAGCCAGTTGGTGAGGGACAAATACCATATGATCTCACTAGAGGCATGGAAATAAGGAATAGACAGTGACCAGAGGGAAGAGGGGGGGATAAAGGTGGAAAGAAGGGAAGGGACTAGTCAAGAAATATGTATGAGTGGCACATGGACAT